>JANZLQ010000029.1:51694212-51744338 GCA_026212715.1 Elanus axillaris | reverse complement strand
CCCCATAACTATATGGTCTGGCTTAAATAACTTTGATTTCAGTTAAATTCAGTTTCATATAGGATTTGTCTTTCCTGGAAGCTGCTCAGCCCAGCACTAGGATCACACCTTCAGCAAGGTGGGACTATGCATTTTTTCCATGCAACACCCAGGACACCCCATCAAAAAACAAATGTCTTCATATGACAACTGTGTCAGTATTTCTTCCCTCACTGCCAAACCCCATCACAAGTCTTTTTTCCCATCTGAAGATGTGCTGGAGGGGACATGGGTCAGGGACTCCGTGCTGTCTTACCTGAGTCCAAGCACAGGACTGCTCCCAGCAGGAGGACAAGGAAAGCCTTCATTTTGGGATAGCCTCTCTCGTGCTGAATATGGATTATTTCCTCCCGGGACAGTTTATATACTGTGGGAGGCAGCAATCAGGCATGCCCAGAAGGTTACCCTGTGAAGGCACCTGAGCGAGGCTGCTGGCTGGACCAAGGGAGGGGTTGGTTTGTGGTGGTGATATTTGTGTTAGGTGCCTCTCCTATCTGACTGCCACTCTTGGAGCTACCAGCAGCTCCTCTCCACCACTACGCCCCTGCCTTTCCTCCTACCCTTGGGCAAAATGTTCACAGGAGTGGAAAAAAACCAAATTCTCTAGAACAAGGCTTGCCTTATGCATTTCTCCAGAGCCAGCGAGGCTGTGGTTGCACCCTGTGAACAAGGCTCTCCACCCCCATTGCTACCCTGAGTGGAGTTATTGTGTTTAAACCCAGGACAGAATGTTCTTTTAATAAACACCTCTGGCTATTTATCTGCATGTATGAGTGTCTCTGTGATACTCCTGGCATGTGGTAGCAAGGTATGTGGGCAAATTACAGTGCATTGGACTCTTCCAGATGTACAGGTGCCCATTTGGCTTTATTCATATGTATTGTCTATAGCCTAGTAAAAGACAATGACCAATTCAAACTTTTTTTTTTATGTGTTGAAACCAAAGGGACTTCTTGATGGCTTTGTTTGGTGTTATTTTCTTCTGCCACCTCTGTACTGTGGCATGCTTCTCTTTGTCTGCCAGTCTGCCTGTCTAGGCTAGGTTGAGTACCATTTTGACACTTGAACTCACATCAGTGTGTATTATAAACAGTTCAGGCTTGTCAAAGAAATGCCAATTCTCATCACAGATGAGGGTCAGTTCAGCCACATTCCAAACTGAAGTGTGAATGTTTGCTTTTGTGAGTTGATTAGAGGCCTCTCCCATCCCTCAAGTCCTTTGACCATTTCTCAGTACATACCGGTGTAAAAGAAAACAGGCCTTTCTGCTAAATTCAATTTGCCATGGTCTCTTGCTTTATTTACAGATTTTCTGAAATCTCAGGAACTTAGTCCTTTGCAGTAATAGCCTTCAGGGATTTTGTTGTCATGCAGTTTAGCTCTTAGGACACCAGGCACTTTTTCAAATTGCAGGTGAGGTTGTGCTGGCATGTTGGGGGATCATTGCTCTTGATCAGGGACTTTGGGATGAGTGATAGAGGGTGAGCTAGAGTAAGTCTGCTGAAGTGAATGACACTGCCCTGATTTACACCAGTGGGGAATCTGGTGCAGGGGGTGATTTTGCAAATCCCATTTCCTCTGTAGGAATCCTAAGTGCATCCCCTTGGACTCTTGAGCTTCTGTTTAAAAAGAAAAAAAAAACACCAACCGGCCAGCACTTTCTGCCTCTATTGACTTTTGCTTCATAGTATTTTTGCAGACCATCTCATTTATAGCCAGCTTCTATGGAATAGCTGGATAAAAAAAAGTGGCAATATGTTCTCAGACTCTGATGTTCTTTATTCAGAAATATTGAAGGCTATTTTTCTTTTTTAATCCCTTACGATTGTCCCTGTAGGTTTGGTTCCTTGTGTTAGGGAAGAACAGGGCCAAGGGGAAAACATAACCTGGTCACCCCATGAAATCCACCCAGGTCTTGAATTAAATATTTCTTCCTTCAAGCAACATATCAATAAGCAAGAGAGAGTGCTCTTTTCATCCTCAGCAGCCTGACTTGCTGCCAGTCAAACTCTCCTAGTAGTATTATTTCTTTTTTAATTTCTTCCTAACAGCATCAGGGCTGCCAGTGAAGACCAGGACTTACGGTACTGTAAAAGAGATGCACACAGCTAAGAGCCTGTCCATGCTCAGTCCTGCTTGGCTGCAGCCCAAGGCTGTGTGAGAACCCAGTAATTCCTATAACCTTACATCGAGTGCTGCTCCTCACTGTTCTTTCCAACATTTATGTGCAATTCCTGATCGATCCTGAAGATGGCGAACGTGCCCTGTTGTAATTATTAGACATACATTAATATGCAGTTGTCCATAGGATTGCGTGTGCATAGTATTTTTTATTTTCCTGATGTTATAAAATCCCAAGTTCATCTAACTGCATTAACAAGACCATCTATTTTCCCTGGGAATCTAAAGATGCCTACAAATCACTTGGGGTTTAGTTTTGGGGGTTTTGTTGTTGTTTTTTTTTTTATATACTGATTTATGTTGTCCAAGCAGATCCAGATAGATACAGGTCTGGAGCTTTCTGCTGAGGAGGGAGGGAAAGAGGGCTTGATTATTTGCTGTATCCTGTGGCAAATAGTGGTGGTGGATTGTGGTACAGAGCATGATATCATGGATCACACTGAGGAGCTGGATAACCATGGTAGGCATGAGCTGGCAATTTGAGGATGAGAAGGACAATAGGTAAAATGATGCCTGGGAAATCTGGGCAGAGATACTGAGTGTCTCTGAAGGCAAAATAAAGTTCCTTTGATTTCCTGAGCTATGTCAACCATTTGGCTAGATGGTCTGAAGAGGCTGTAGGGGAGTCTGCAAGATGATAGAGATAATGTATTAAGACTGCCTTTTTTTCATGGACATGTCTTTTAAGAGCAGCAGAGAAGAAAAAAAAAAAAAACCCAAACAGATCCCGGTAAAGAAGAAACTAAGATGAAGTTCCACACACTCATCCCAGCTCCTGAATGAATTGTTGTCCTTGAAAAAGCCAGATTTTTCCAGATCAGGGGGATCCTGCAGACCCTCCAGCCTCTGAGCCCAGAGGTGTAACACTTTCTCGGATGCCTTAATTCAAGCCAGATTAAGTGCAAGAACGAGAGGAGCTGCTGTCCAAAGCTGCCTGGCCCTGAAGAGAGGTCACTGCATTGCTTGCTCAGCAGGAACGTGGCTTGCATCTCGTTTTCAGGATGTTCTGAAGTATCCGTGTGGAGGTTGCAATGGGCTGCAGAGGAAACCTTATTGACTTTTCCACTCCTGGAAGGTGTTTGCTCTATGTGCAGTGAATGAGCAGGTGCTGTCTGCAGTGATCTCTGCAAACCTACTCAGGCTGTGGGGGATGTGGGATGTATGATAAGGGATGTTAGTGGCCAATTTTAGGCATCGAAGTGGGAATTTCTAACACCTGCACAGCTGTTTTCCTGGGAACGCAAGCAGCCTCAGGAGCAGTGAACTGTCCCAAGTCAGAAGAGGTGGGGAATAAATGACACTGCTTTACTAGATGACAGTAAGGCAAATCACATTACAGGCTTGTCTGTAAGGAGGGAAGCATGGATCCTAAATGAGATATGATTGGATAGACAGGAAAACAGATGGATAGATAAGGGGAGAGTAAGATTTAAAAACGAGTAGATATACAGATGTCCACAGAGATGGATGGATAGCTAGCAGTCAGGAGGAGCCGTAGTAGCTAATCCTGTGTACCCTCTTCTATGTGCAGGATTACAGGCATGCTTTGCTCTGCTCTGTGTCCCCTGTCTCAGCCTAAAGGATTTCTTATCAACCTCTCAGCTGTTTTCCACTCTCCTGTGCACATGTCTTGGGATGGACAGGCACGGTGCTGGCCCAGCAGCAAGAAACATGATTCCTGCTGCTCCAGGGCTGCCCTTGACTGCCAGCAGAGATAGGTTCCAGCTGCTACATCTGTAGATGCTTAACAGTGTTTCATGTTATGGTTTAGCTCACGCTAGAAGGATTTACTTCTAGGTTTGCAGTTCAAGTAAGCTTCAGAGCACATAGAGTCAAGGCAAGGGTGCCTGAGACATCTTCCAGAGTCCAGCAACACAGACCGGAGGTGTCATTCAGAGCAGGACATTGAGCAAAGTCAGAAGGGTCTTGGGGTCTCTGTCACTGGGCTGCTGAGGGACCTTTGGCACGTGCCTTCCCTTCTTTGTGCCTCTTCTTCCACTAACAGGCCTCATGGTTACTGCATCACAAGGGAGTTGTTTTGAGATCTGTGGGTGCAAGCAAGTACAACCAGTGAGCATTGTAAAGGTTTAAGAAGCAAGCAGCCTGTTTGACCTTGAGTATTTCTACAAGGGTCCAGGCAGAGACCCAAACATCCAGCTATTCCCATTTGGGATTTCAGATTGCGGAGGCTAGCCTGACGAACCTTGGAGAAAAAAATCACCTTCACATCGCACACGTTCTTGCTGACAACCATGAAATCAATGCATTGCTGCAAATTAATCCCACCACGCTTCTAATATTGTCTGCAGAGAGAACTGTAGGTGGACAAGATTCTGAGGGCTGTAGAGGTTAGAAATGCCCATACGGTGGTGCTGTTGGTACGTTGCTGGTGCACAGACCTCTCGGTGTGTGGGAGCAGCCCAGACTGTTTGTTGAAAATCTCGGCAACTTCAGAGCATCAAAAATGCATTTGACATTTTTTTGTTATTTTGCTAATTGCTAAGCTCTTTTGCTTGTAAAAGGCTCAGGGTGTGGGATCCCTGCCAGCTTCTGCTGGCGATGCCTTGCGCATCTCCGAGTTTGCAGGAAAAAGGGAGTGCATTTTCCTATGCCTGTGCTTTGGAGTTGGGGTAAAATGTGGGGACAGTAGCTTGTGCTATGATCACAAAGCAGCTCCGTGCTTGCTTTGCCATCACAAAATACTTTCTTATCCCTTCACGTACCAGGCATTGCAGTTTCCTATGGCCAGATGTAGCAAGAGGTAGTTTGAAACACAGGCAGAAAACATGACCTTGCTGAGATCACACAATGGGGCAACATCCGACCTCAGACCAGGACCTTAGCACCCATGCTCCTTCCTAGTCTGTGTCCTTTTCCTTCCATCAGAAAATTATTTAATTGCTCTGGCTTCTATACGAAACCACAGAATATGGGGCAGAACTTGAGATTTCCAGTCCAGCTGCTGCAGGTAGAAAAGGGTAAACCTGATGGCTGGACACACCAAGCCCGTTATAAGGCCATGATGGACAATTGCTCCCCATGTGGAAGTGGTGCATTCAATGCATGGCCACTTATGGTCCCTCCTTTGTCCTTTTTGTCCTCATTTTGAGGCCAGGACTCTTGGGTGGTACTGCTTAATCCACTTTGACACAGCTTAGGGAAGAAACTTGAGCACAGGGGCTCAGCTCATGGTCTTACATATGGGGAAAGTATTTTCTTGAGGTTACATATTTGTCAGGGCTGTTTTGTGACTTGGCTGTGAATTTATAGACAGAACACTATTTTGTTGACAAAGAAATGTTCTGCAGAAACAATAAAACTATTTTAAGTCCAGGATGGGTTTTCCAATCCAACCCAGGTAGAGAAGGCAAGATCAGTCTAGAATAGCCAAATTCCGTTGGTTAGGACATGCAATTAAGATGCAGGAGATACGGGAGCAGTCCTTTTAAGTCATATTTCCTTTTGCTCGGGAAGATGCTGTATCCACAGATACTGGAATTCAGACTGTACTTGCCTTTGTCCCTCCTCTTAGAACTGTTCCACTTTGTGTTAACTAATTATAAACTAATTGGGCTGGAGAGATGCAGTGTCGTGAAGCAATTTGATTTTGATGAATTGGCAAATTCTTACAAAAACTGTTTCATTAAGAAAGTTTTTTTCCTGGCTGCTTTATCAAATGCTCCAATGCTTAGGACAGCAGAAGATGAGTGGTACAACCCAGGAGACATAATGGCAATGCTGATTAATATCTGTCATTTCCTCCTGTTTTAACTGTTTAGCTGGAAAATCAATTTGAAAAATCAACCCACAGTTTCTTGGAGTCATTGCAAAAAAGAAAGGGGGTTTAGCTAAATAAGGTGTATATGAATAGCTCTAAAGAGAGGGCTTTATTCTGGCTTTATATCCTATTTTAAGTCCTGGCTAGGAGGATCTTTGGCAAGAAGCACCAGCGGAATGAAATTGTTTCTAACTCCAGGCATTGCCCTCTTATCCTGACAGTATCTAAGTAGCCAAAGTAATCAATACAGATTAGAAAAAAATTACCATTACTTCATCATTTCCTTGCTGTATCCTCAAAGTTTTCTTCGGTGTATCCTCAGATTACCAGGTTTTAACTGCATGTATCACACTGATTCAGTGATTTTCTCAGTTTCTCCCGATGTCACCCACGAACAATGAGCTCATGTGATGCCGTTGGGTTGTGGTATCTGGCCATACCACCCTGGCCACTCTCTACGCTCAGGGGAGAGCTGGTCAGGGGAGCATGGGGTGTTGTCTAATTTATCCTAAAGTCAGACAAATTGTCACCCCAGCTCCATTTGTTGGCTACGTCTCTACTGACTACAGTGGGAGCTTGGACACTCAGCCCTAAACAGTCCACTACCTTGCAGATGGTCATGTTTTGTCCGACGCCCAACAATAAATGTGCACATAAAAGAAAAAAAAAAGTGTTCATATGCTGTGACTCAAAGCTGTTCTCAGCAGTTACAGTTTTGGTTTTGTCACAGGAATGAAATCATCCTTCACGCATCCCGAGGCAGGAGTCAGAGATCCCTTCCCCTACTCGACCTTTACAAATTGTACATCCTGCTTCACCATAACCTTTTCAGAGGTGCCACAGACCCCAAGCATAGATTTTTTGGAATCGATACCACAGCCCTGCATTGAGCACATGACTTAACAACTGCCTTCTCAGTCTCTTCAGCAAAAACTGCGATGCTAAAGGATAGAGACAGGAATGTGCCTGGGATTAAAACAGAGATCCAACAGCACCCGAACGGAGGAGTTGGATTTACAGACTCTGCAGCCTGGGCACAGCCAACAGGGTGCAGTTTTCATGAAGGAAGCTTTCTGATGAGCAGCAAAGCTAGTGAAGCTTAGTTTTCCATGCACATGTATCCTCTATCCTCTAAGCTCCCAGTTCCCTGTTTATGTACCATTACCTGCCTTTTGGCTCCCTCCCATGACTCCTTCCTTTTTGGCTAAGCAAAAGGCATCACGTTCAAGGGTATGGATTTTCTGACTGGCCAGCTGCCTGCTGCTTTTAAGAGTGGTTGAGGAGCTGAGATTCCTTTGGTGGGACCACTCATTTTGGTGTTTCTCGTTTGTTTGACGTATTTTCACAAAACCGAGACTAAGTCTAGACCTTTAAGAACTTTCTTCTCGTTGAGTTTGCTTGAACCTAAGCAGGCTGATAGCCAGTCAGATACATGGGCAGGCAGGTGGATGGATAGAGGGATGAACAATCAGTGCAACTGCCTAAGCCATATTTCCATAGACCAGGTTAAGAACCTATGGAACTGTAAAAAAAACAACCAGACATGAACACACACACACAAAAACAAAAAAAAAAAAAAAAAAAAAAAAAAGAGGCTAAAACCAGCAAATAAAATGTCAGGGATTTCAAGAAAATATCAAGGATGATACAAAATAATTGCTGGCCAGGGAATAGATAAAGAGGTAGTAGGAAAGGTAATGGGTGCTGTTCTTCCCTTGTGGTCCATGAACCCTACGCGGAAAAAAAAAAAAGTCAGCAGTTCAGGGAACAATCTGTTTCTCCCATTTTGATGGTTCACATTGGATGGACCTTGGCTAATTCTTCTTCACTTCACAAAGCAAGGTCGTATGCTCTCGGGGGGGCATAGCAGCCTGGTTTGAATTAATTTTCTATTAATTACTGGAATGATTTTAGCATGAATAAGCAATGGCTATTTTTAGCAGTAGGACTGATTAGGCATCAGAGAGAATTACCCAGGGAAGTTGTGGGGCTCCTGCTGCTTAGGAAAGGGAGAATGACCATCCCTGGTCAGCCCAAAAGCTCCATCTGGTTCATCATGTGCTGCCTCTGCCATTGGCCCTTAGTGGTTGCACAGGGAAAGATAGTAAGAGAAAAAGTCAGAAAAGACTGCTTTCTCCCACAATATCCCCCTAGTTTTGGCTACCTGTGGCTTCACGAGCAGGAGGTGGTATCCAGACCATTCTACTTTTTTTCTGAAAGACTTGTCTTTATGGATTTCCTCCACCCATTTCTCAGCCTTTTGTGGGTTTTGGTGCTAAGAGATCCTCTGCAAAACCTTTGCTTATCCACAGCCTCACACCTGCTCTTTCCAAGATGAAGTAACCTTAGTACTTTTTTCTTCCCTGGCCACCTTTTCTAGACCACGGCCGATTGTTTTTACTTCTCTCTGGATCAGCTCTAGTAGGTACATCTTCTGGCTGAGGTCTTCAGCTCAAGGTCGGAAGCCTTTTTGGAAGATAGATTTTTGCCAAAGGTGAGGCATTGCTCTCAGCGCAGTGCTAGTGGCGTTAACGTAAATTCTGCAGGAACTGAGGCAATGTGGTCTGCTGTTTTCTTCTGGCCATTTACTTCTGAAGCCATGGCAACCTTTTCAAAAATTCTAAGGACAAAGTGACAAACGTGCTTTGAAAAGCAATGCCTATATCTCCCTTAATAAATTAAATATCCTTGTGAGTTTTTTTGGGGTTTTTTTGGTTGGTTGGTTTGGGGTTTGTTTTTTAATTGTTATTTTTGCTACCTAGACCAATTGGCAAGAAATGGTTGTGCAAATGCTACAAATTCTCTTACCCTCCCAAGTAGGAGGACTACATCAAAGCTATTGGAAGTAGTCCCTCACCCATACTAACTTCTAACTGTACAGAAATTTTTTGGGACAATGGTGAACATTTAGCTGCATATATTAGACTCAGTGCTGTGTGACTGTTGAGTGAAAAGGCTGCTCTTAAATATAAAGAATGAACAGCAAATTACTGGCAAATGATGCTGATAGGGATGTAGCAGGACAGATAAAGTTTTGCAGAGCTATCTAAGTTAAGGTTTTTACTCTAAGATAATCAAAAAGAGACATCAAGGGAAGAAGGATCAAAAACAATGGGTACAGGTGAGGGGGCAGAAAGAATGAATTTTCCATCCGAACATCCAGTATCAGCCACAGTATGAAATCAGGCTGGTTTAGATAATCGCTGAATATAAAAATGAGATTAAATTTTTGATAGAGTTTGCCTGGAAATAAGGTTATAAATTAAGCATATGGAGTTACCGTATTTGTAATGCAACTTCATGTTAGGGATTGCAGAAGAGAAGGTAGGCTGTGCCCTGGAGATGCTGCGATTCCCATGCATGCGTGTGTGCACAGAGCACAGACTCACACTTCCTTCTACTTTAACACCAGCCGCTTTAACATGATTTAACCTAAAACTTCTGACCCCTGTTAGTGTTTCTTAACGTTGTAAAACCCACAAGAATTTCAGCAGGAATAGGTTACTCTTTTTGCAGTATTTATAAAATTGTACTACTTAAAAGTTTAGACTATTTTCCATACAGCATTGTATAGCCTTGTTTTGATTTGTTTGCAATTAATGTTTTCCGGAAGAAACCTTAAAATCAGTTATTTGCAATGTTCCATTTGTTTTTTTCAAACCAACAAGGTGTTAGTTGACCTGGACTAAAATATTTCCAGGCTCGAGACAGACAGTGGTGTTCCAGTACGGGAAACATCCCCAAGGACTGTTTAATTTACAGTGAACTGAGGATTTTTGGCCATGAATGCATCAATTACAATCCACTAATTGTGGTGACTTCTGCTTCGATGTTGAACCTGGCTGCAGTAGCAGTAGCTAGGCTGCTTGACCAGCTTAGCTTTGTGGCTTATCTGGGAGAAAGGTGTTTCATTTGTTTCTGAGGGCTTTTAAAGCACTTTGCAAATATTAATGCCTTCACACCAGTGTGCTCCAAGTGAGGTAAATATTGGACCCGTTTGCAAACAAAGAATGGCAAGAGCAAATGATTTGCTCAACATCCACTAAATAATGCAGCTTTTTAAAAAAAAAAATCGACCTTCAGAAGACATCCATTGGGAAGGGAGTAAAAGAGTCAGTCTCTGAATTGAATGAGTCTGCACAGGTGGACCACAGTTTTAAAGATAAATCCATCTAAACACGATGTAAAGACATAATTTGTCTAGTAGAGCTCCACTGGCTGAACGACTGAGCATATCAGGACTATAATCACTGGTGTTAGCTGCAAACTTGGCCTTGCAGCCAGGATTCACAAGGTGCAGAAAACACAGTGATTACTTTCCTTCTGTGCTGAAATGCAACCTCCTCAAGGGGTGAAACGGGAGGGTTGCTTAAACAGCAACACCGCCTGACAGCTCAGGACGGGCCCGCGTACCATGTCTCTGATGATCATTATGGGATTTAGGGTTGAAGGAGGTGTTCCTCTGGCCTGGAGCTTGGCCAAGTCGCATGGTTGACTCTTTCTGCAATTACTGCTCATGGGGAGCCCCACTGTGGTACCTCTCACCTGCAGCTGGCATTGCTGATAAAGCAGCTCTCAGAACAGCTCTGAGGTGTTGTCTCAAAAGTGCCTTGTTAATTACCTAGGGATTGCAATTGGTAAAACACTTCAGGGTGTACTTAGCCTTAAATATGTACATAAGTTCCATTTGGCTTGGCTGAGGATGCACCTCAAGTGTCTTACTCAATAAACATGCCCTCAAACAATGGATAGGGACATCCTCCACACCCCCTGACCTTTTATTGCTGTTATTCATTCCCACTAATACAGGTATTTCTCGCTTTCCTTGGTCATACCGCCCTGTCATAATATACTTGTTGCTCTGTGTAAAGAGAGCTGAGGCACCAGTTTGGACTGAAAGCCGCTTGCTTCTACATACAACCTTTTGAATTTTTCTTTTAGTTCCTTCTCTGTTTTTTTTTCCCCATAGTTTTTTAACAACTCTGTTTTCAGGCACCCAAATTATCTGGTAATTACACTGTCTTTGATAAACATTTCTATTAATCACAACTTGTAAATACCTTGCCTGTTCTAACTATGTGCAATTTATCATAAAGGCTTGTGAAGGCTTTGCTTTCCCTTTTCTGTGTAGAAGAAAAGGAAACAAAAAGTAAACTTAGTGTTATTTTAAGTAAGCTATTAAGAATGGGACTTAGTTTATAGAAATCCACCCCCCCTTTTTTTTTTTAATGAGTATGACTACTTAGACTTCCTTTAGCAGGGTTTTATATCTTGCCTCCTGGCTTTATATATTGTGTCCTGGCAATATATTTTGTCCCTAGGCTGCTTTTTTTTATTTATTTCTTTGATCCTTCTTCCATATAACCACGTCAGGTTTATTAAACACCACAGTGGTGTGGAGAAGTGCAGACCCCTGCAATTGGCTTCTCTTGGGATTGTATGTCCTCACCCAAACTCCATTCAGTTGAGTCCTAGGTCAGTCTCCATCTCCAGGAGATGTCCCTCAGTGCAAAAGGCAGGAAACAAGTTGAGGTAAATTGAGAAAAATCCTTGTCAAAAAGCAGAAAAAGAAGTGTTGTTTGTCACCTTTAGCATTTAGTTGACGAAGGCATTATGGTGCCTTTGCCTAGTGAGCAGGTACCAATGACCACTCTCTTGTCCCTACTGTGCTCTCCTGCTCACTTGCATTTATTGACCTCTTCTACCATGCTCCTGTGATGCAAATGTGTGCTGACATAACCTTTCCAGGCAGAAAATGACTCCCATGAGGCATGTGGAAATGCGGGAAATCTTTTTTAAGCATCTGAGATATGAGCAGTCATCCAAAGTCTTTGCCTTAGCTTGGGCGGGCAGGAGTTGCTTTCCTTCTGAAAACACCTTATCACAGGAGATGATGTTAAGGACCTGCCTAATATCATCAGCCACACATTTATTTACATATGGAAAGGTCTGAAGATCAGGCCTGGGGTTTCCCTGTGTAAGATGGGCAAATGAAGCCAAAATTTAGACATGTTGAAGCTCATAAAATCAGTAATACATAACTCTCAGGCTGTAATCATCAAAATCACTGTGCGTCATGAGATTGCTTAAAACCGTTTAAATCTAACCTCTGAGATGTAGCACAATGAAGAAAGAAATCGTTCCCATCTAAGCCCTGTCAGATCCAGAGATCCACCCAAATCTCCCACAGGATCTAGCAAGGCTGCACAGAACTTGGGACACCAGCTATGCCTCGAGCATCTTCTTGGTGATCCTCACAATCGTCTTAAGTGGTACGTGGCCCAAAGACAAATTTCAGTCTCCTGTCTGATGGGGCTGGTAAGAAACTTTTGCTCATGACAAGGCTGCAGTTCAGCTGTAGACGTTCCTGTTCAAGATGTTCCTTTATAAAATGTGACTGTGGAGTTCCTAAGGATCGCAGCTGAGAAAGCCTGTACTACAGAACTTTTCCCTGAGTCAACATATGCTTCTTCACTCGTCCTGCTCACCTGGGAAGGAGGCTTTTTCCCTCCTTTTTTATCAACTTCTGCTTTTTCTTCCTTTATTTCTGTGCATTTTTATTGATGCCCTTGCTGCTGCTTTCTCCTGAAGTGCTATGGAATGGCCTGAGCAACAGACAAGCTCTGGGGCAGGAGATGTTCTATTCCCACTGCTTTAAAATGTATGACTTCAAGAAAGAATTCTTCTTGGGTGACATTGGAAGAATTGGAGCCCAGGCTCAAAGAGGAAGAATTGGTTGGATTTCTCCCACCTTCTCCTGAAGTGTAGGGTTTTATTTGCTTCACCCAGGATCCTTTGGGGATTTTACTTAAGGGAATTGCTGCTGATAAAAGGATATAGAGCAGTAGCAGCGTTCAGCCTCTCTGTAGAGAATTTGGCACATAGCGTGTGTCAGGTGATTTGTGTTGACAGTGCTGTTGCTTTTCTTTAGCCCCCATGTGGCTTTTGAGGCTGCAGCTGGGAGTACGTGTCCCCCCGTAAATCATAGCTGTAAGCCATAAACCTATTGACAGGACTGTAGGCTCTTCAGAGATGGGAGCCAGTGCTGTACTTTTCAGGCAGCGTGTATTAATTATAAAGGGGGACTGATGAGTGTGCTCCCTGCTAGACTGCTTTCATAGAGGAGGGAGTGAGCAGGATTGTCTGCATGTCAGTTTGGGTATGAAGAACAGGTATGGAGAGCGATGAAGACAGTGGCATTCACAGGGCTGAAGAAAGTAAGACTGGTGGGATTTCTCTTCTAAACCACCGTAGCTTGAGCTGTGCCAGAAAGCTAGCTAGGGGCCGTGGAGCTGTGACGTTGGGAAAATCTTGATGGATTGCACCCAGTGTATCCATCCCAGACCTAGAGAGACTGGGGTGATGGTGTAATTTTGCCCCCTATATATATATATTTTATATATATATATAAAATGAGCATGTGATTACTTTCCACCTCATCTCCAGTGTTAGGGTTCAATGAATGAAAAGACAAAATAAAACAGCACGCACATCCCCTGTGCCTGGCTCAACAGATGTAAGGGTCACTATCTTTGTAACAAATACATGTCTTTTCAGACGAAAAAGGTGTCACTGAGCTCTTTCTCACCTCTGGTGCTTGCAGAGGTGCTGATGAGTTTGGAAAATCAACTTGCTTTTGGACCTGGTTGGCCAGAGACAACAGAGACAAGGGATGTTGAGCATGTGGATGAGGGTGGTTGGGAAGAGTGAGAAGTCCTGCAGAGCACTGCCCACCCCATGTGTGCGGTGCTGAGACAGTCGGTTGTGCAGGGGGAGGACAGCCTAAAGGAGCATCTTTCTCCCAAAGAGGATGAATGCTTTGACCATCAGGAGGACGAGCTCTGTCTGCAAAGGTTGGCACTGCCGGGAAATCCTGTCTCCCTACCCACTCAAGAGTTTTCTCCAACACTGGTTTCACACAAGCTGATGCTTGAGGAATTGATAGGCCTGAGTCTTGCAGGAAAGGCTTTTTACAGTGGCTGATTGCACTCCCACAAACAGATTTTGTTTTCTCTTGAAGCCTCCTTGGGGACTGCTCTGCTCATCATATGCTATTCTGTGGACTAAAAGTGGTTGCTTCCACAAGATGGGAACCCTCTTATCTTCCAACAGGGCAGTCAAACATTTGAAAAGCATATTTCAGATTGCACTGCCTTTGCTTTTTCTTTCATCCCACCCCCTGAAGTCAGCAGGGGCAACTGGGATCTCACCAAGCAAGAGGTCCAAGGAAACACAACTGGCAGGAGCTGGGAAGCAGTTCCCCCACCAGATCCTGAGCAGGGGCCTAGAGAGCTCACGAGCAGATATCAGAGGTTCGTAACAGAGACAGGAACATTTTTAACTTATGGTAGAACATGCTTTTGGCCTAGTGACAAGAGCAGAAAGCAGTCAACAGCTTTGCACCAAATGTAACTCGGTTTCTACCTGCTCCCTTTCCTTTTGTACTGGTGTAACCTCTGCTCTCTCCATTTGCATTGCAATTATCACCAATCTGGGGCAATATATGTGATGCACTTACAGAGGTCAAGCAGGAATCGGATGGTGTTGAAGAGGGGATGAGAGCTAGCATGCAAATTAACACAAACACTGTAGAATTATTGCATTTTCCCCTGATGGAATTAGCATGAAAAAAATCCAGAAGCGTCCACTGGAGAGAAGAGGGACTGGGCATGGAATGTAGCGGAAAAGCACGCCTGCAAACACATGGCAGTTTCTGCTCTTTCTCTTCATTTGAAATGATTCACAGAGTGCCTGTTGCACCGGTAGCTCACAAATTGTTGGTGGAGGGTAATGCTGCGAGTGACCAGCCTGCGCTGCCTTGAGTGCATGGCTCAGTTGTGCGGAGTGGATCCTGGGGCTGGTTGGAGAATCATTCCTCTTGCCTCACCAGTATGCTGTTTCTTGTAGGTTGGGTAAGCATAACTCATCTTAGAGAGTCTCCAGGGTAAATCCAGGCAATTAACTTGTTTGAAAGTGTTCCCCTATGAATATTTTAGCATAGCTGCTCCTGCCAAAGCTCCTGAAAATGAACACACTCAATAGAAGTGTTCAAAAAGTGCAGAAACATGACAACAGGAAGATCTTAAAATAGCAATGTTTGCAAATCATTCAGGTGGGTTATTCGCTGTTATGTTTCTTTGGCTTTTGCTTTCTTTTGTTCATTGCTTAACCTCTAAGAACTGACAAGCGGAAAGAAAACACAGGGTCCAGCCCGCTCAATACCTGCTTCACTGCTGAGCAAAACCTACCAGATATGTATCATCTTGGGATGTTTCCAGAGTTTGCAAATATGCAAAATGAATGGACTAGCTTGAGTTGTACAGGGAGATCAGACCTTATACGCTACTTAAAAGTGAAACTCTCCTTGACTTCTTCTCCTAAAAGCTGAATTAAATACATGATGGGGACCATCCCAGACTCACCTGAACCTACCGCAGAAAGAAGGAGAGAACAAATAAAAAGTGGGAAAAAGAGCCAGTGGGGACATATATAGAGGAACCATTCTGGAATACCTTTAGCAGAGCCAGGATATACAGAGCAGAAGAAGAAGGATTGAGAAGGGACTATTTATTGGATGTGGTCTGGGACCCTCTCCTGTTCTCTGTGACCTTAGCTACCCAAATGATCTGTCTAAAAAATGTACTGAAAGGCATATTAATTATAGGTCAGCTGCACCGGGCCATGTAATCATGGCTGGTCTTATTTAGCATTTCTCAATAGCTTATCCCAAAGCATTTCAGTGAGGAGGAAAGGCTCACAAGGGGAAGGAATTTTCTTTATGAGACCAACAGATGCAGCTGGAGAACACTGTTGAGCTCTCAGGCACAGAAGCCCCTCATCAGGTCTGAAACTGAAGCAGCAGACTTGAACATAAGTACAGCTGAGAGCAAAATTGCTCCAAGTTATCTTCATGGTGTTAATTGGTGAGATAATTTGAGAGGAAAGGCATCTTGTACTTGCGGAGCAAGCAGGTGTGTTGGTAGGGCTGGTAAGTGATAAGGTCATTACCCTGCAGGATAGAGGGACAGAAGAGAAGCAAATCTAGTGTTATTATTTTCCATTATATACACCAGGAAATTGAGGAACAGAGCAGTAAAAAAATTGCCTAAGGTCACCCCACTGACAGTAACAAAGCTGAGAATAAAACTGAGTCTTGAAGCTCAGTCCATGGATCCTGGCATTTCCCTGCAATGGTTGTAGCACAGTCACCATCGTGTAAGGGAAGGGAGAAGGAGCTCTTGGTAGGGTACATTGGGTCATATAGGAGAGGACTTTTAGGAGCTGCAGCGGGGAATGTTGTTCTCTAGTACAGCTCCTTTGGTCTGATGCTTCTGGAGTGGGACCAATTTCCTAACTCATAGTAACATTGAAGTGGTTGGATATTTCCTGAGCTGGTGATGAGGGTTTGAACCTCAGGCTCCTTTTTATATTTGTTATTCAATGCAAAGTTCTCTCTTTCACCTTCAGGCTTCTGCTCAGTGCCCTCAACTCCTAGTGTGATCAACATCCCCTGCACAACAGATCATGCTGTACCTTCCTTACTGGGTGTATGATAACAGAATACTGCAGAGCCTGACACAAAGACCCGAGGGCAGCTCCAGCTACATTGAGAGGTCTATGAGCATGAAAACATTAACCATCATGATATGGTGTCATACTGGAGATAATAATTTCTCCCTCTAACATCTATGGAGGAGATAAGAGGTAGGACGATACTGGTTCCTGTTCTAGGGTCACCTTGACTGGCATTAGCTCAGGTATCTGAGCTTCACCGCATGGCAGAAACGTGCCTTTTCATCCTTTCCAAACTTTTATCCACATGACTGATTCATGAAGAAATTGTCCTTGTTAGCCTAGTGCACTGTCTACCTTCCTCATCTTCAATATACTTCAGGCATGAGGTCCACTGGATTTGAATCAAGGAGAATCTCCATGCCAGCCCAATAGGAGTGAGCACCGTTGCTCCGAGATGAGAACCCAAGGAGCTAACAGTGAGGGAAGAGAAACTTCCTTCTTGTCCATTACTCAGGGAGGCTAGGGTGGAGATGTGGATATGCTCACTGGGGACTTTTTTTTGCAGCTGTCCTCTCGTACCACTCTTCGTAAGCTTTCATCACGAGTCAGTCCTGATTTAGACTTTACAGAGAAATCTGCTGCCAGTCGAAGACTTAATTGCACTAGAGGCTTTCAACAACCTGTGCATTAATGAGCCAGAATTCAGATATTCATGACTTAACGAAAAACCCAGTAGAAGGGCTGGTCATGGGCTTCAGGCAATTCTGCATTAAACGGAAGAAGCATTTGCTCTTGGTTAGGACATTAATACAGGGAGGATAGAGGAGAGTGGCTTGTCACCATCTGTCAGTTCAACCTGGAGCATAGCCAGGAGAGCCAGGCAGTTAATTAGAAATAAGAGCTGCTTCCTTTCACAGACATATATATATGTTTATATATAGGCATGTGTGTATATTGCCATTAGTGGAAGTATCTCTTCCCTTTCTAATTAAATGAGCCAGCCAAAATTTTGTTAGATTATATTAGCTCTGGAGAACTTGCTCAGTCACATCAATCTGCCTTTGCTCTTCATGAGCTCCGGGACAAGCTTAGGGAAACACGGCCCTACAGCAGAAGATGATATAACTCAGGTGTCTTGCTCTTTTTGAATGGTCTTCAAAAGAATGACATTAGACTGAGAGAGGAAAGCTGTCATCTGTGTCACAGGATTCAATCTTCTTGCTGGCATCAACAGCAGACAGTCTTCTCCTGATGTGTTTAATGATCAGCGACTGCAAATGTGCCTTGCTAGCAGATATCATCTCCTTCTCCCAGATGCCCATATTGTGTCCAACCAGCCACCTGGGGTAGCCAGTCCTGGAAGGAAAGGAGCTCCTTCTCAGGCCATCAGGATCCAGATGATGAATACAGAAAGGATGTGAAACTTCAAATAACCCGATGTCTAGAAGGACTGGCCATGCTCTGCAGACCTAGGGCAAACTTTCCATTGTCCTATGAACAAGATATGCTTGTCCATAGACAGTGGGTCCTGAGAGAAGTCCTCTTTGTGGGTTTTGTATGAAAGGTTTACAGAGTTGCTATTTCTACCTCTCCATACAGCTTTGGGTGGCAAAACACAACACGTATCTGCCCAGAAATCACTTCATTTTGTGGTCTGACATCGCTAGTTAAAGGCAGAGATGAAGGTAGATTTCCCTTTAAGCTCTGAGGAGGTCCACATGCTCTTAAAGCTCTCGTCTCCAGCTGAGATGGTGACATCTGCACACCCGCGTGTAGTGCCAGCAGAGATGTGAATGTGAGTCCCACCAGGGCTCCAGCATCTGCTGTAGATGGGCACAGGTTTCCCCTGGACCCTGCACCGAATCAGCCAGTGTCCTGCAGAAGCCTTGGCTGCCTTTGGTAATCTCAGGTTGCACAAGATGCCAGAAAAACATCTTTTTCAGCAAAAAAGTCTTTGAGTCCTTCAACCAGACTCAGTTCTGCTTAGTCATAGGAGAATCTCTGAAAGGAGAGAAGGCAGCAGCTGGTGTCAGAAGATGTATTCTTGTTCCTGCTGAATGACCTCATCTTTTCTTTCTCACTGACCTCAACCAAACATTGGGGAGTTTAAATCTTTTCTATCTCACCCTGCACTTGACCATATCCCTATGTCCCTAGGTTTGTGATCCTCCTCCCAACTCCTCATTGTTGCTTTGCTTTTTCTCCTCTTTACAATGACTTCCTTTCTACACGGAGAACCTTCTGGTGCACCTCTCCCAGCAGGTTTCCAGGTGCATCCTTGTCGGGAAAGTTCTTTTGTTTTTTGGTAAACGACTCCCAGAAGAAATGTGAAATGAAGACGCGATTGTACTGAGAAGGAGGAAAGAATATACATGGAACTGGTTTGCAGGGACTGCTTGAGAGGCCTCTTTGTGGGCCATGAAGTTTAGGGCCTGTTTTTTCTAACAAGCCCATGAAGCCCCAGACAGATGTTTAACATTCAAATGAAGCAAGTCTCCATCCCTCTGCTTCTAGCAGACATCGGTGTGTGCACATAGATAAGAGATGAGCTAAGGTTCACAGCTCACTTGTGGAATGACTCATCCCTTTAATTACATCCCTTTAATTACAAATTAGCCTCCTTGACCTTTTCTTCTTGCTTTCTCCTGAGTGCCATAGCACAGTCTGATCTCTGTGCTGCCAAGAGCAGAAGCAAGTGACGTCTCTTGGTGGAAACGTTGTTTGAGCTTTGCCCATGCAGTCACCTCCCTTAATCCCATGAGTTATGCCAAAGAAGTCCCTTTTTCTTGAAAAGGTCTTTGTGACTTGGAGAGAGCTGCAAAATGCAAAAAATCACCACCGAAACCTGCAGAAGAAAGAAAAAAGTCTAGCAAATGAAGATACTTAGATTTGAGCATAAAATCCCTTAAGACCAGGAAGACTGAAGACCTAGTGTTGGCATTCCTGGACTGATTTGCTGTTATGCTATCTCTCTTCTGAGGTCCTCGAAACTCTATTGGAAGCAGTGATGTTTCTCTGACACAGAGCTGGAATAATGTAAGGCTTATTCAGCATGAATATGGCAGCAGAAATGCTTCTTGGCAAGAGCAGGCATGGAATCCAACCAGGAGACCTCCAGAAGAGGATGGGTAAACTGTTTCTAAAAGCAGCGGTTCCTTAGCCAAAGTGAATACAGGGAGTGGAGATGACCTGTGGATTTCCTTTACTTTAGAACATCAAAGTCTTCAGGAGCAGAAGTTCCTAAAAAGGAGAAAACATTATTTGAAGCTATTCGCCTTTATTCATCAGTGAATTTTTGAAATTTTCTACCCTGCTAGAGTGTTTGGAATAACACCAGATTCACCCACTCTGTGCTGGCATTTAACTCATCCCATTATATGTATTACGCCACCACTCCAGCTTTATCCAGGATATAATGTAAGGAACATATACATAGATTTAGAAAAATAGATTCGTATATGCCTATTTATAACAGTACATACATTTATAATTATCTTCATTGTGAAGAAACTTAAGCACACGGTAGAAAAACAATGGCCTTTTCAGCTACATAAAAATGCCATGAAAAGCTTTTTCCAACTCAGTGAAAAATTTCCCTAAGTGCTCAGGGAAAGTTGCACTCTTTAAAAAAAAAGACAACAAAACCAAAAAAACAACTGAAAAATGGGATTTTTTTTTAAAAATAATGATTTATTCCAGTTTAAAGTTACTTTTTTCTTTCATTTTAAAAAGTATCCTTGGAAAGAAGGTGTAAAGTTTTTCTGTAATGTTGAATCATACACGCTGGCCAGACAAGAATTAATTTTAATCAGGCTTTTTGGTTCAGTCCCCAGATTTGAAAACTGAATTATTTTTCTAAATTCCTTTGGAAAAACCCCAAAGTATCACTTGTTTTCAAAGCTTAGTTGGCTCATCTGTATCACTTGCTTGAAAGCAGGACTTAGCATCCCATGTAGCATAAAGACCCAGTTTTGTGGTCACTCTTAATGGAGGGAGAGCTGGTCCCTTCTTCAACCAGCCTACACTTTGATGTGAGAAGCAGGACACGGGGCTGGGAAGGGTACCAAAGTTCATGTAGAGAGAAGGTGATGTATTTGCTCCTCAGCATCCAGGCTCTGGCGTCTAAGCCCACAGCTGCAATGCAGCAGGGAGGTGAGACTTGTGGGCCAACTTGATTAAGTAGATCCAGTCGTCCATCCCTGAGCTCATCATGGTGATGGGCTGGCATCGGCCTCAGAGGGTGGGAGCTGTGTGGAGTAACGTCTGAGAACAGCCAGAGTAAGGAAGGATCGTAAGGAGATGACAAGATGAAAAGCTATCTGGGAGGAAAAACGAAGGGTAGAAGAGGTTGAGAAGTTGGGGTGAGAGACAAAGATCCCACCTGGGGAACATGGTCACAGGGGTAAGTGGGAGAAGGTTTCAGAAGTTCACATGACCTTGTGCTGCAGGTTGTCCCGTGATGAGAACTGAGATGAGCAAATTCTTATGGGCTTTCTTTAGCTTCTGCAAATCACCCTGTTCTGCAGTTTGCAAATGTCCTCACCATCAGGGTGAATGAGAGACTGAGGTGTGGTTGGCTATAGAACAAAAACCATCCCACACTAAGTACCAACCAGATGGGAAATAACTCAGTGTTTACCAGGAAGCAAGTGGGAAATTCCACCTTACATAAGAGGCCTTTTGCCATCCTCCAGAGTGCTCCTCATGACCTACTTTCCTTGGGATTTTCACTAGAACTAGTCAAAGAACTTCATACACATGTCTTGATTTGCAAGTTGAAAAGAAAAGAACAGGAACCTTGCTTTCTTTCTTACTGCACATTGCATAAAGCTTTAATAGCGAGTAATAGCTTACATGGGTTTGATTTTATTACACTTAAATGGGTAATTCTCATGTCTCCAACTGTGCCCAAGAGGACTGAACAGAACAGAAGTGACTGTGCCACAGTACAAATGGGTCTTTGAATTCCTCTTAGATTCCCATGGCCTGGATTGTATTTAATAAGTCATGCACAGTAAATACAACCAAGAGACGTGAGGAGATTCATTAACACTTGCAAGGCACTCAGGTGCCACCTTTGTGAGAACACTGCAGACAGACTATGGGAAAAAATGCCCTGCTTATGTCTCTGCCCCTCCCCTTGCTCATTAGTGAAGAATGTTTCCTACCACTAGAGATCCCCAGACATAGCTAATGAACCAAAGCAAGCCATTTCTAATTTTAGCCCTGCTCGCTTATGACAGGGAGACAT
The DNA here is from genome assembly GCA_026212715.1 of Elanus axillaris. Classification (NCBI taxonomy): domain Eukaryota; kingdom Metazoa; phylum Chordata; class Aves; order Accipitriformes; family Accipitridae; genus Elanus; species Elanus axillaris. The sequence goes on along the minus strand of JANZLQ010000029.1, from coordinate 51,722,574 downwards.
AAGGTTACATCTGAAAGTCAAGTTCCCTAGTCCTGTCTTTGATGATGCTTTGTACCATTGCAGTGACTGTTGGCTGCAGGACGGAGGTTTCTTACGGCATGCCTCAAGCTTTGCCATGATGGACAAGCCAAACAGTGCAGTGCAAACACTTTGGGTGGGCAACATGGGGACTGTTCAGCTGGCTATTTGGCCAAGAGGCGCGGCCGTGTCAATTTGGTGGCAGAGACAGCCTGGAACTCTCGTGTCCCATAGCTATCCTGGAGCTATTTTCACTCTACTCCTCCCTTTCTGTGTGATGAGGAGTACGGACACCTCTGAAGTGAATACCTCCTATGCTGTCTGCATCTTGCTGCATCATATTTCAACGTCTTGTTAATATTCTCATACTTTACCCAATTTCCACCCCTGCTTCTTAATCTGTCCCCGTTGAATTTGAGGCCCGGCACAATCTCTTCTGCCAGTGAAGGCAGCTTTCTCCTCCCTTTCACCAGGGTCTCTCCAAAATCTGGCTCCATACACCTTCATGGAGTGAATAGCTACCTGAAGTGCCCCTGCAGCCTGTGAAAAATATCCAAATAACCTGCCTCAGATGACTTATTGTTGATGACCTATGACCCTCAGTTTCCTACTGTGCCTTAGACAAAGCGATGGAAGTTTTCTAGGATGCTCAGTGGCATCAGTAGCATCAACTGGCCTGAGCTGCGGACCTGGCTTGGTGGGGCAGGATCTTGACCTTCCCACAGATGATTTGCACAACTCGACTCTAATGAAGCTGTTATAGTTACTTAAGATCAGATACTGGAGCCTTTGCAGTCTCTTTGGCAATGTCTACTTTAACAGTTTTAAATGGTTAATATGTCACTCCTGACAGCTGAATAAATTGTTAACTAATATGCAAATCAGCAGGTCTCCTAGAACTGGCTGAAAAGCCTCATCTGAAGGTGTTTGTAATGCATGATGTGCACTTTAATGTTTGCAACACATTTCACACCAGTAATCATCTGCTCACCCTTTATAAACAGAACTGCTGTTAAACCATGACCTGTTTCACGCTGGCTTTGTCTACAGCAGTAAATTAAAATGTGTCAGGAGATGTTGCTAGGTGCTGAAAATTGTATTTTTTTTTTTTATCCCATTGGATTGCTAGCATCCTCTTGGGCCAGCTAGCACACACCTCAACAGCTCCTGAGCGTGAGCAGGGACTCACCCAGGGTCAGGGACTGAGTGCAGTTACAGCTTGGAAGTGGCTACTTCGTTTTGGAGGGTAAGAGAGTAATAGTATAGATGTGGCTTGTTCCATGCCTGGCAGCCTCAGTGCCAGAAAATATTCCTTAATTAAAAAATACAGGGGTAGCCACTGATTGTTAAGGAACAGCTAGATGGAGGGAGATGAGGGTAATGAGTAAAAGACCTGGATCAGCTTCAGAATTGTGGCCAAGATGTCAAATGTCCTGTTGTTTCAATAGTGACTCCTGCTTGACCATCAATCAGGCATTTTTCTTGGGCTATATCATTTCCCATCCTTTCTGTCTTTCGGGTTGAATTCCCCAAAGAGGAGGTGTCAGCTGCCCAGACCGCTGTTACTGACTGCATGCAACATCTCCTGATCCTATTACTTTTCTTCTTCTCACAAAGATTCCTGGAGCTTTGAGCTTTTAAACAGGAAATAACTCTAGCTGAGAATCCATGTAGCTCCTGGGGGAAAGGATGGAGTGCCTTGTTTACTATTATTGATATTTTTGAGCATTAGGGTGACAAGGACAGACAGGCAACTTTAAAAAAAATAATTAAAACCCCGAATAATTAAATATATAAAATTATTAAAAAAAATAATTCAAAAATTAAAAAGTCCCATATAAAGGCCTGTCAACAAAAATCCAGCTCTAATATGTGTTCTTTCCTCCCTTGTCCTTCTGCATTTCCCTTTATCCCATGTAACAAACTTTCCCATGTGTCCTGCACCTGTGCTGGATGGTGCTTCAGGGAGATGAAGTTGCTTCCTTAATGTCACTAATACCCTAGTTTGCAAAACAACAAGAGATTTGCACTTACTGAGATTGCAAAGCTACCGCTGGGGTTTTAATTTCCTATTTTTCTCCTGGTTAATGGGAATTTGGACATTTCAATCCCTCAAAGACTTCTGAGGTTCTTCCTTCAGTATTTTGTATGTCTCAGCAGTGGGGGGGGGGGCTCTAAAATATGCAGTAAATCAGCATCATCCCTGAAGCACTTGCAAGAGCTGAAACAGATGCAGCAAGGCTGCAATATTTATTGTTCCAGTTGAACTCTCACCAGACTGTATCAGTTTTACCCCTCATACACATCAGCTTCCTACCAGTCTCCCCCTCCTTGCACCATCCTTTGCAGCATCTCCAGGATTACACCAGCCAACTGAAGATGTGCTAAGAGTTCCACATACCACCTCATGTCCATCAGACAGCCCATCTTTGGTATTTGGATTTTCCCTCGATACCTTGCCTCTCCTACAAGGCTCTGGTCCAAGACTCTCTAAAGTACCGCTTGCCAGAGCCGTATTTCTGTAGATGTTGCAAGACGCACAGGGAACTGAATCACAGTTCCATGACAAAAGATGGCCTGCTTAGCCTAAAGTTATTTTTATCGACAGGGAATATGTACGAATGAAGGATGACGTCAGTTTTCACATTTGCCAGCAGTTTGTGTCGCCTGTGATCGTTTTAGCACTTGCATCCTTGGTATTTTCTGTGGGGTTTCTATTTTAGTCTGTGAGGTAGCAGCTTTATTTATTTTATCGGATGAAGTTATTCAAAAGCTTGGAAACTGCAGATCACAGCATGTACATAAAACCGGGCATTCCTGGAAGGTTGCCGATCTCAATTCATAGCACTTGCAGTGCGCCACTGAAAGGAGTGTCTCTCCCTGTATTTCTCCCCTGTTAGAATTGTGAGATATAAATCGATTATAACCCAACGTGTTGGCCAGACCTAGGAAATCTCTCTCTCAGACCCTGGTCTCATTTGGAGCCATTGGATACTGTCAAATTACACATAATTCATCATGGTCCACCCAAGAGGGACATATTACGCTGATGGATGATGTGATCCCATCCCATTATTTAACCAAACCCTAAAACTTCTATCTAGTTTTACTCAGGTTATCACTGAAGTAGTTCTGTCAAAACCTGAGGTTATTGGTGGTTAATAATTTTTAATTTCAGGCTTATTTTGATTAAAGAAAGATAAGACAGTTGGAACTGCGTAAATTTCACCTAGTTCCAAAATTTAAGTTTTGGTAGTTTTGTCCCTCAAGAACCGCTGAGATTTGAGAGTTTAATTTGAGCTCTGGGTCAAGCACAAACACAGTGCAAGAGAATGGGGAGAAGACGCTAGGGATGTGGAGAGCAGGACAGCTCTCTTCCTTGCTGAAATAAGCAGTCATTAAGTTTGCACAAACATTTTTCCCTAAAGGATGCACTGTTTCCCACTGAAAAGAAGGTGTTGGACGACAAAGATGGACTCTACCCAAAGATAATTAATCTGCAGATGGAAACATCTATTCATATGTGCTCTCTTTATCCATCTATCCGTTCATTATTTTTATAAAGCCCATTCAAGTCAACAAAGAAATTCTGCTGCTTTCCAGGCACTGACAAAGTCCTCTGTGCCACCCCTGCGGTGTTTGGCAAATTCTCCTTGCACCACGGTGCTAAGCTCAACACTGACGTCACTAACAAGGAGCAATAGCCACCACCTCCTAATGCTGGGAAGATATTTGCTGCATTCCTATCTATTTTAGGAAGGAAACAAAAGGCTGGTTGGATTTTTTTCTTCTAGCTCCCCATGGTGCACAGTTTCCTTGGGTTGCCAGAGCAATAAATTTGTTACCTGTTTCTCTAATGATGTTGGCTAAATATTTTAATGCAGTTATGTTTAATCACGATTTTGTACTTACAATAAAACCTCTGCAACTACCCTCAGGGACAATAACTGCTTGGTGAACCATGCTGTGGGTTAAACTCCCCTCTCTGAATAAAGAAAATCTGTTTCTCAAGAAGAAAAGTGCTTCACGCAGGACACTGCAAGGTTTCGCCTGTTGATGCTGTTTTGCTCTGCATAGAAATGTGTAAATATTCACTGAAGTGAAGATAGCGATGAATAGGCTTTATAACATGCTGGGTAGCACACACACCTGCAAAATATGGTCTCCATCTACACTTGCTGTAAATATATCAGGCAAAGCAGAACAACTTCAGTGATAAGACCAGGAAGAGCTTAACTCCAGCATGGGCTAGGCACTCTGCCAGCATTTAAAAGACCTGAATGAAAATCCAGTCTCTGCTTTAATTCTGAGCCTGAATTTTGAACCACGACAGTGTACTGAACAAACTTAGTAATCACACTCATTATTTCCTTTCCTGCTTTTTGTATTGCCTGTTTCAAGCAAGCATCCCACAGAAAAGTGTTTTCCTTTGCATGAAACAAAATTGCGCACTTTCAAATGCATTTTTTTTTTTTTTAAAAGAGAAAAAAAAAATCACTAACTTTGAGTTTATCTGAGCTACGACCTATTGGGCAGAGGGGAGAGGAAAAGTTTCTTCAAACTTTTTTTGCTGTTGAACCAAACCCTCCTTCCCAGCAGAGAAGGGGTTTGAATGTAAGCTTTCCACCCCAGGGATGACTGTTCTCTCTTCTGCACAGGACTCGCATAAAGTAACTGGGGATCATAATACACATTGGTGAGTAATACCTGGTATTTAGTTCTAAAAAATACATATGCTTCTGGATCCAAGGCTCCGGTGCATCATCATACCTGCAAGTGTGACCAAATCCTCCTGAGATCTGTCACCTGGAAGTGGCTCTGACTAATCCTCCCACAGCACAGTCACAGTTTGCATAAGGGAGCTAAGCAAGACGCACCTCTCCCCTCCCTGCTGGTATCCAGATTTTTTGGGATAACCTCTCATGAAGTTTTACTCTCCAGCCAGAGCTGGCTGGTTCCTATCAGGCTCCAAGAGATGCCAGACCAAAAATTGCAGATGGGTACCGATTTCTTCCTAATCGATCCTGTGTGTGTTCTTTTTTATCCCTCTGGCTTGCAGAGGTAATTTCAGGAGAGATAACCATAGGTCACTTGGGGTGATGGAAATGATACCTACAAGGGGGAGAAGGAACAGCAGGTGCCATCAGAGTAGGTGTTAAAGCCAAGGGGAAGCCTCTAAACCCCCTGAAAAGACACACCCTGCCCATCTCAACTTGCTGCCTGGTTTGTTATACAGGGAATTCGCTGCTTGACATTTCTAATTATCACACTGCAGAGGTGTGGGGATCCTGCCGACAGCAGCATGGACGGGTGCTGGTGAGAAAGATGAACAAGCAGAATTTTGGGGGCTCCTTATGTCTCTCCAGCCTTGCTTGGCCTGCAGTGACAGCTCAGCATCATCATAGCCTCCCTGAATACACACAGCAGGTACTTAAGGTTTATATATAGTCCATATATATGTAAACTAATACACATCTCCTGAAGGAAAGCAAAAGGGAATAGCACTGGGTGTAAATGCAAGAGGCTTGAATCCAATGGTCAGTGAGGCCACTGACTTCCATCTTCAGATTAACTACTCTTTAATTTTGCCTTTCCTCCAGTTCCTTTCTGTGATGTAAGGTGAGGGATCCCAGTTTCTACGGGTACCCAAGGCTTAGCTTCATAAACAATTGGATATTGGGGTGCAAGGAGACAGGATGAATAGCAACCATTAATCCTCACTATGCAAGGGTATGGGATGGTATAAATGGGCAATAGGAGGGTGAGATTAACATGAAGGAAATAAAAGACTGGTCAGTGCAAACTTTTTGTCCAGGAAGAAGTCAGTACCTTCCCTTATGGAAAGTGTGCACACAAGCTCCGCAGAGGGCAAAGGGACTTCTAGTAGCTAAAGGCAGCGCAGGGATGTGAAAGGCACATATTAGTGGAGATGGGCCTCAAAGGGAGATGGCAGAGCGAGGTGGGACCTGCTAAATTGCAGTCTGGATGATCACAGGCAAGGCAGCGGGGGAGGAGGGCAAAAGACAGATTATCAGAGTTATCGGTAGCTGAGGACAGAACAGATTCTGTTTGGTAGGAGAGGCAGAGAAGTCAGCAGTACATATCTGCTGGAGATTTAACCCAGAGCTTAGGGAAGGGAATGGAAGTAGCGTGTTACAACATAACCTATTTTACCACTCATTATACAAGGGTCCTTTTCGGGGAGTGCTACACTGACATCACGGAACATTCACCTTCCAAGGCAGCAACATCTATGCCCTTGAGCTGAATTCACCCTAGATGGGTCTGGAGTAGGATGCAACAGACTCAGTCGATGGGGCTCAATTCCCAGGCATAGCAGCATGCGGAGCCGTAAGCCAACTTCCCCCAGCACATGGTGCTGCCGGAAAGTCCCAGCCAGCTCAGGGCTGGTTTCTGGGACTGCAGCATGGCACTGCCACGGATACCTAGTGAGCCATCTCCATCCAGGAGGATCCGAGAGCCCTTTTGCAGAAGAAACTGGCTGGGTTATTACTTCTGTGTCTGTAGAGAGAGTCCTCAGTTGTCGGCTTTGCAATGCAGTCTCCCGTGGTGTAATATGTGACTCCGGAGTCTCTACGTCCCAGTCTAGCTCTTCCTTCACACTGCTGCTTTCCAGCCAGACCCATCGACTTTGCCACCGCAACACTGGAAACCAAGCGCAGATTTCTTTCTGAACCAGTTCTGCTGGCTCATGGTGATGGGAACATTGTATGAACCAGCTGGGCTAAAATCTACTGAGGTCAGTGAGAATGTTTTTTCCGGTGACTGCCAGGGTCATGGGACCAGACCACTATAAATATGTTATTTTAATTGCTTGCCTGGTGACTGTGCATGCACACAGTGGTCACAAGTTGTGATCCTCACACTTTAAAGACAAAATCTGGAAGGAAAAAAAACCTGTGGCTATTAACCAGCGTGCTGGTATACAAGCACATGTAGTATAAGGGTAGTGTATGTCAGTCTACATGGCTTTACTGGCCCTCTGGTTCACTTGTTTCCCTAAAAAGGGACAGCAAAAAAGTGGAAAAGAATGTAAAAAATAACACAGCTGTTAGAAAGGGAACTTTCAGCGTATTAAGATGTGAAGTCCCATTATGGTTTTATGGATAGCTATAAATAAATGAATAAGAATTAGGCTACATCTTTGGAATTTTCTGTTTGAACTTCGCTTGGTGGGCAGTGTTGATTACTGAGTCTCTGCGGCTGACTGGAAAATTCTCCTACATTTTCTGTAGAATATTAGAAGCACACTTCAGAAAGCCCCTGCTTCAGAGCTGCCCCTTTTCAATTCATTGTTAATCCTGCTGCAAGATTTCATTAAGCTTCAGAAAATACGTCCTTTCAGTCTGTTTCTCTTCAGTTCCCCTTTGGCTGTGAAAGAAGAGCAAAAAGAAATGACCACAAGCTTTTTGTCAGTCATGAGAAAAGTTATTTTATAAATTGAACCCAAACTGATGAGTTTGGTGCACAAGGGAAATTATTTCTCCTTTGAATACTGTTACAGTCATTCTTTTTTTCCCACATGATCTCTCAGTTGTAAAGGTTGAGGTCTCCTCTTTCAGCTGAACCTTATGGGAGATAAAATAATATGCAAAGACAGCTCAGATGCTAAGGTACTCAAGCTACAGTGTTATTCAGGCAGAAAAATACTTAACCAATACAGACTGGCTCAGCTGATTAAAAAGTCACAGTTAGTAGCATTGCGCACACACACAGAGAACATCAGAAAATCAATTCTGTATTTATTGACTTTTCCTTCTGTTATTGCTATTGTTTGCTAATTCTACGACGATTTTTCTGTCTTCCTCTAACACACTATCTCTCCTTCTCATAACTCTCCCTGAGGGTCTTCTCTTTTATTGCTTCTTGCTAGCTGTCTGGTCATCACTTTTTATCATTGGCCTCTGGAAAGCGGAAGGTCAGAGGAGAAGCACCCAGCCAGCCCCCGGACTCAGCCTTCCTGACAGCAAACTGCATTTTGAGATTAAGCTCTATCTAAGATACCAAATCTGATTCCTTAATTTCAGCTTTATTTCCTAAAAGTGCTGCATTTGCCTCCCTTGCCTTACATGTACAGTGTACATTTGTTTTTTCTTTCCCCTCTCAAAATGACTTTGAGCAACACTTTCTGTTCCAAGAATGAAGCGTGTACATTGGATTTCCTTTCTCTAACACACAGTGCGCAGGAATAGATATATCAAAAGAAAATCCAAACAAATCAGCACTCCAGTTTACATGCTTTTTCCTAGGGAAGAAGATTTTTCCCAGGGGAGAAGATAAGGAAGCAAAGCACTATGAGAGACATTGTCTATGTTTTTAATGCAAAGGAGTATGTTTGGAGCACTAAATGTAATGGCACCTAGCATGTTATATTATCTATATATACATAGATAAAACTCAGATAACTTAAAGCAATACATTCTCCTGGGATTATGATATGGGATATGTTATTATTCCCACTTCCCAGTTAGAGTGAATACAAACTAGAAAGCCCCATATGGGAAGCTGTAATAAAGACAGGACTCAAAACGTGTTGCCTGAGCAATATCATATTGATTTTTTTAACTTTTGATTCTTTCTAATCAGCGACTAATCCTGCTTTTTCTGTGACCAAAGTTATAGCCATTGGTGGACAAATCAGTGGCTGATAATCCTGTTTCTTAATCTGCAAAATTAAGTACTTGATTATTAAATAATAGCATTTATTTTGAACGCTGCATACCCATTACTTTGGTGGTCTGTCATATGAACCTCTGAGCGTAAGCAGTTAATCCTGAGGTTCTATCGCAGATAATCCCTTAAGAAGATTTCTGCATTGTGCTGTTTAATTAATAGTGATGTCTAATAGATTATTATTGTACTTCCTGTATTTTATTAAGAATTAAAACTCTCCAAGACAAGGACAGGCCTGCATGGACAGTCAATGGCAGGAAGAAATACAGATCCTCAGAGCTGCTCAAAGCACGCTTCTTTAGGTGATAATAGCTCTAGACTTTTGTTTTGGTCCAATCTCTTTTCACTTTTCTGCACTTCAAAATCCGCAGCTGTGCAACCCCCTTGAAAATCCATCAGCCTAAAAGGTTAAATGGCTTGTTGGAAAACATTTTTCTGGGAGCAAAGTTATAGCCATTGGTGGACAAATCAGTGGCTGATAATTCTGTTTCTTAATTTGAAAAATTAAATACTTGATTATTAAATAATCAAGTCAAAAAGGAAAAAGGAAAAAGTATGTTGCTGGAAATTCACTGCTATTTGGAACCAAGCAATTAAGAGAACACAAGTGACGGAAAACACAGACTTGCGGAGCAGGGTGGAAAACGAGCATAGGTTAGGGAGCTTTTTAAAATAGCCTGGAGATGAGGTTTTCGGAGCTCTGGAGGCATCAGTGTGACCATTCAGTCTGTGCTGAGCCTACCTTGTTCTAGTCCATGGGCCTGACGCCTGCAGAACAAAAGCAGCAGGCGTTGATGTTATTCTTTTTACAACAGGTATTGCCACTGGATAATCATGATTTGCTGTGTCACTGAGGGACTTGACACCTGTGGAGATGTATGACAAGGTAGAGATTTTTGGAGAGGGTGTTCCTTGCCACATAGGTGAAATATGGATGAGTGTGTGGAAGTCAAGGCTTCAGGCACTTTCTGTCCCTCTTTTAAACTTTTTTTCCCAAGATGCAGAATGTCAGTGTAGTAATTCTACATTCCCACTTTGCAAAGGGAAGCTAATGCTATGTAGAGGTGCAAGACTCCTTTCATCACCTCATCTCAGGCTAAAGGCAATAGCGAAATGAGGTCAGACTAAATGTGCCCTGAAAGTGCTTCTTTTCCTTTGTTGACCATAGAACAAATCTGAGATGATAGACTGAGACGTGGGCATGTACCCTCTTGGTAGGTGAAATCAATCCTGTCCTACATGTCTGAGTGTTGTTGACCACAGTGAATCCCTTATCCTGTCTAGGGGCATTCAGTACTGCCATACTGCAAGTAATAATTACTTGATTTGGGGTTTCCCGTAGCTAATGACTGATATTTGTTCTCCCTGGAAAGTCAGGATGAATTAATGTCCATTAGCCATCACAGGGATGGGAAGAAGATAAGATGAAGAAGGAACCAGCAGCTAGGCAGGAGTCAGTATTATGGGCAGAACTTAGTATAATGGGTTAGTCCTGGACTTCCGTCCCCCACAGCGCTTTGTAAAAGCACAACTCCATACTGCCTCTGTTTTTCCTAGACTGGAGCTCTCACCAGGACAGAAACATTCATACCACCTTTAGTATTTCCTAACTTCCAGAATGAAGCAGCCTTTATTTCATTTTAGCTTTTGTAACGCAAAGCTAGGAAGAAAAAGATGAACGTACGCAAACAAGCAAAAGCAAACCGTCCCCTACTAGGTCCAGGTTAAACGGGTGAGAATATGAATAGGTAGCACACCCACAGCCATGCTCAGTGGAGGATTCAGGCACATGAGAAGTTATTTAAGTAGAATTTACATATCTAAATCCAAAATGTTTGGATAATAATCCAACACTATCTGACAGCTGGTGGCTCCATAGACACCTCCCTTTTTTCTTAGCAATGTCGAGCAGCTGAGAGCTTCTGCACATGTCCCGAATTGGGCTGGGAGAGGAAAAGCTGAGTGGGAAAAAGCCAAACCCTGACTGGGTTTCTCCTCTGAAGTCACCTGAGGTGCTGATCCAGCCTTTCTTCTCAGAAAATCTGGTTCCCACTGACAGACTGAGGCACCAAACAGTTTAACTCTTGAGTTTCCTCTGAAATCTGGCCAGAATAAGTCTTTCTATTGTACCTTGCCAGTGAAAGCCCTTGCCAAGGGAGTGGGGTCTTTGACTCCAAATTAAAGCCTCCATCATTCATATGATTGCTGGGATCAGTAAAGTGGAGCGAAAGAGTATTTGCCACCTTTCCTGTTCAAACTGTGTTATGATATAGGAAATAATTAGCTTGGACCAGAAGAAAGCGTGTAACGTGGCTTCACGAGCAGATTACTTGGCCACCCACATCATGAGGAAGACAATGGGTTTGTCTTGTGCTCATTCCAGTTCAGCATAAAGTTAAACAGTCCAGACAACACCAAAACACTCACATGCCCAGAGGGACCATCTCTAGGGATATGAGAAAAGTCATCAAGAGCTCTTCCCACCTATACTAGCGAATTAAGCCTTGCCATACCATGTTTTTGAGTACTGAAGTTATGTTTTCTACAAAGCTAAATTGTAAGAATGGTGATGATTTTGGTCTGTATCAGCATTTTCCAACAAATCTTAGGCAGAGTTTAGGAGATAAAATGGGCCAGGGAACGTCTCAGCAGGCAGCATGGATCCCAGCCTGCTTTGGGGAGGAAAGAGAGTTCAACAGTATGGATAAGCCAGTTGGCTTCAGTGCCAAATGTTTTAAGATATTAGCATAGGCATACACTTAGTGTTTGGAGAACAAATTCCCTCTTCCCCATGTAATCCTTTCTTGGGCATTACATGTATTGATACGGCAAGAAACTGGCTTTTCTGCTTCTGACTGGCTGGTGGAGTCCTTTTGGGGAGGTGGGACTGGTGTGCGGGCAGACCAAGAGCTTGCGTCATAGTCTTTCAGCAGGCATGCACCCTGATGTATTAACCCCTTAAACAGCTACGCTTAGTTCAGTTCCCGTCTTGTTAAGCACTGTACTCTGAGTCATGCTGTGGAGGAACAAGATCCTGTAAAATGACACTGTTGTCATCAGCTGAGTGGTTTATCTGAAGGTCTACAGATCTTCTTGCTGTAGGATCAGGAGTGCAGGAACATTTGGAGTGGACAAAATCTTTCCAACATGGTAACTTATCTTCAGCCTATTTTAAAGCAGCTAGCTCTGTCTTTTACCATATTTCAGGTCCATGCTTTTCCAATGTCAGTTTAAAATCTTAAATGTCTTTGGCATTGACTTTCTTAGCTGATCTGAGGAATTGCTTCATGAAAAATTAGGGTCCTGCCTACTGGACGATCTGGTTATTCTGATTTTAAAATCACAGCCACATGAAATTTGTACAAACACTATGAAGAAATCAAAAGGGAAACATGAAGATAAAGGATTTTAAGAACAAATACCTTTATAACCTTCAGCTCGTGTATTTATACACTATGGGAAGAGCAGGGATCAAAAGGTTTTGATATTTATTTCCTTGCTTCTAGAGGAGCAAAGGGAGGAAAGACATTCTCAGCTTGGTTGACAAGGGGAGGAAGAGAAGGAAAAAAAGGATTTTTCTGAATTTCTGATACTGAAAAGAGCTCAGGTGTCAGTGTCTCAAACTTTGCCAAAGGAAAGGGCTGATATGGAGAACAAGCAGAGCAATAGAAGGACATAAAGCCACAAAGCACTCCAGAGATGTTTAAGGCAAAAGAGACCTGTTTGTAGACTGACAGAAACAACTGCATGTATTGTGCTTCTACTGCAATCTCTCTTAAATTTAGGATGTAGAAATGTGAAGTATTTTGTACTTTAAGCGGCTTGGCTTTCCATATAGCTTCCTCAGCACATTCTGGTTCAGAAGAATTGGTTTTCTGAGCTGGCAGTTGCTGATGGATCTCTCTGCCTCCCCACAGTCTTTTTCTCTAATGTTTGTTTATTTACCTGTGTAGCTGAAATTTATCTTCACTAGAAGCATCACTCCTGAGATTTTATTAATCACCACCAAATAACACAACAGGCAGGAGTTCATCTGGTAACATCCTAGGTGGAGGGAAAGCTCCCTTCCTTGCGTATGTTCCTGGAAACATCTCCCTTTTTGATGAACTAGAGTTGCACAATTAAAAAAAAAAACAAACAACAAAACCAAAACAAAACCATTGAGATAAAATTTCCCAACTGGTCCCTGGGTGACGAATAACCCTCTTTCAATGACATGACAGATGATGATGTCCCCAGGGAAACATTTTGGCAGTGTGTTCACCCCCATCCTCCTGTGAGCCTGTTAGATTGTCCATTTATCTCCTGTATGTACAGAATGACTGACCTCCATCGAGATGGAGAAGACCTTTAACAACCTGATTTTCCTTTAAAGTCAGCCCTGCTTTGAGAAGATTGGACCAGAGGTCTCCTCCTACCCACCCTATGCCTACATGTAGTGGAGATACCACAGATGCCTTCAGTTTCTGTTTGAGATCCAGGTCCAAGCAGTAAATTTTGATGTTGCATTCAGTCCCATCCTTCAATACTTCTCGTGCTGTGACTCTCCCCTCCCTGGTTAACCTTCACAAGCACAGGGAACAGATTCCTAGTTTACAAGGGAGGATGCTTCAGGTTTTCCGCACACGGTCTATCTCCCTTCCCTCCCCTTGTTGCAAGATTGACTTTTCCTGGTGTTCTCAACTAAAGAACAGCTGGGCAGAGCTTTAGTGGGAACTTAATAGTTCTGTTTCCTTACTACGGCACTTTTTGAGACAAAACTCACCTGAAGACAAACTCCGTGTTTTGTTCATTTCAAAGTGATCTGGCTAGACTTGGGGTGTTATGTCCATCAGTAATTTCTTCTTTGATGTTTTTCCTTCTGCTTCTATCGATGGGGAATGAATTTCTTTTTTTTTTTTTTTTTCTATTTTTTAATGACTCATCCTCTGTAGGTGTGAAAAGGAGCTTTATGCACTGCCAGGAGATATAATTTGTGACTCATGTAACCGTGGGCTCTATGCTTTTGGAGTGATAATTAAAAGGAGGGGGTTGGAGCTGCCCGGGGGCTAGGTAAGTATGAGGTTGGAATAAAGAGCGTTATCCTTCCGTTCAGCAACTGACTGATAGAGCGAAACAAGGCTGAATATGTAAGAAGGCTGGCTGAATTAAAGGTAAGCTTTGAACTTTTAAGCATTGCCTGCTTCTCACTGGGTTTGCTGCATTCTACCAGAATGCCCCGTTACACAGACTAATTAACTCAGCAAATCCAGAAATTACTAGAGCTATAGCAAGAGAGTCATGAAGTAGGAGAAAGGCACTAGGTTTCAAGGAAAACTCTTTCAGCCATTCTCTAGACCAGAAAACCAGCCAAGGGTTGACTCAAACGCAGATCTCCCATTCTTAGCAGCCCCCCCCCCCCCCCAAAAAAAAAAAAAAATGGTGGAGCAAATATCAGTCAGTTTATTCCAGGCACTGTGTGCTCAAGGTCCTTCCTGAAGCAGTATCCCAAAGTATGATTTGATCAGTTTGGCAGTACGGGGAGGCTTTTCTCTTTTTCTGGTGCTCTCTTGGCAAAATCATGATCTACTGAAATAACAGCAAATATTCACAGAAACAGATTCCGATCACACAGAGACTGCAGAAATGCCTCCAAGCCTCATTGACTCCTATTAATTGTGCTTTCCATGGAAGAAAGACAGAAGTAAAGGGATGCATCTCAATCTCTTGCAGCTGAGTTCAGTACTGCCCTTCACATTGTCTCCTTTTTTGCTAAGTCTGCTTTTCACTGCTGTGCGCTGGGGATTTTCACTAATTACTCACCTACAAGGAAACTACTTTTAGTAAGGGAAGCATGCGCTATTTGTTTGGATGCTTACTTGGGATCTAGGAAATCTGGCATCTCTTCCTTGCTCTGGTACAGATGTCCTGTGTCATCCTAAACACTTCTAAAGGTGAAAGTCATGCTGCCAGATCTGAGGATTGGTTGGGATTATGTCTGCAGTTGAGGCATTTTATCTCAGCTATTTGTCTAGGCTTCCTTTGTAGATAGATCATGGAAAGGCTGAGGCAGTTCTAGAACATGATTCTTTTGGTATAAAACATAATCTCATTAAGCATAATACAATGTCAACTATGCCAGGGACAGTGACAATGTATATGTCTATCTGCACACTCCAGCAGAACACTGCATGAAGATACCTGTTTAAATCCAGAAACCAATTGGCCATGCTTGCATAACACCTTCTGAGATAATCACATTGTCTTTGATCACAGTTTTTATCTCCAGGTGACATGTTGATGTGACTGTATCTCTTCAGGTCCAAGATCTTACATGAACTCAGATGCAGTGGAAGTACACTCAACCTCACACTCATCTCTTGACCTGTAATGAAAGTAGCCTACCGTAACGAAAATAATGGCATCCTATCACAAACTGACCAAACTTTAGGAAAGGAGGTGTCAGAAAGTACATGAAGCCTGGTTGATTCCATTAATGCTACATGGAAATGCCTCAGATGTAGGTAGAGGTTCAGGGTTAATGGTTGAAAACTCTTAGCTAGGAAGAAAAATCTTTCCTGCTTTAGAGCGCTCTGGAGAGTGAAAAGGGCCTGAAGAAAGAACCTGAACAGTCAGGCTTTTGTCCAGTTTCAGTCTTCCGTTCCTTATTACAAACACTCAGATCATCTAAATATTTGTGGTGGGTGAACCGTGGCTTGATGCCAGGTGCCCACCAAGCCACTCTATCGTCCCCCTTCCTCCTCAGCTGGACAGGGGAGAGAAAATACAATGAAAGGCTCATGGGTTGAGATAAGGACAGGGAGAGATCACTCGATTACCATCACGAGCAAAACAGACTTGACTCAGGGAAAATTAATTTAATTTAATGCACATCAAAATCAGAGTAGGTTAACGAGAAAATAAAACCAAATCTTAAAACACCTCCCCCCACCCCTCCCTTCTTCCCAGGCACAACTTCACTCCCAATTTCTCCACCTCCTCGCCCCGGAGGCGCAGGGGGATGGGGAATAGGGGTTGGGGTCGGTTCCTCACACCTTGTCTCACCGCTCCTTCCTCCTCAGGGGGAGGACTCCTCACTCCTCCCCTGCTCCGCCGGGGGGTCCCTCCTATGGAAGACAGTCCATAAACTTCTCCAAAGTGAGTCCTTCCCACGGGCTGCAGTCCTTCAGGCACAGACTGCTCCAGCGTGGGTCCCCCACGGCGTCACAAGTTCTGCCAGAAAACCTGCTCCAGCCTGGGCTCCTCCCTCCACAGATCCACAGGTCCTGCCAGGAGCCTGCTCGAGTGGGGGCTTCCAAAAGGATCACAGCCTCCTTCGGGGACCCACCTGCTCCGGCGTGGGGTCCTCCCCAGGCTGCAGGTGGAGATCTGCTCCCCCGTGGACCTCCCTGGGCTGCAGGGGCACAGCCTGCCTCACCATGGTCTTCCTCATGGGCTGCATGAGAATCTCTGCTCCGGCACCTGGAGCATCTCCTCCCCCTCCTTCTGCACTGACCCGGGGGTCTGCAGGGCTGTTTTTCTCACATATTCTCACTCCTTTTTTCTGGCTGCTGTTGTGCAGCAGGGTTTTTTTCCCCCTTCTTAAATACATTTTCCGAGAGGTGCTACCACCATCACTGATTGACTTACCTTTAGCCAGTGGTGTGTCCATTTTGGAGCCGGCTGGCATTAGCTCTGTTGGACATGGGGGAAGCTTCTAGCAGCTTCTCACAGAAGCCTCCCCTGTAGCCCCCCAAACCTCACCACATAAACCCATTACAATATTGTTTCTCTTCCCTTCACCTCTGTGCATAGCTCAGCACAAAGAACTGCAGCAGAAAACTTTCAGCTCAAAATCACAAACACTTCCCACTTGGATGTTGAATATTGCCTTACCCGAAGAGAGTCTTTGCTACTGGAAGTAAAACATAGCTCTAAAGCACACTTTTGTTTAAAACCAGAAGAGCTGAAAAGGTCTTTGGTCTCCAGCTGGGCTGTATACTAGCCAAGGACTCTCTAGATACAGTGTAGTTTGGGAACTTTCAATCTTTTCTAAAAATATCTTACAACTACTATGGAGTTCTGGGGTTTCTGGAATTGAAACAAAATAGCCTTTTCTGGAATAACCATCTGTGATTCCACCATTGCCTGCACTCCTGGGGTGGGAATTGGTCTTGATGACTTATGCTCCCTTGTAGTTCTTTGTTCCTGCTGTGTGGGAGAGAGCTCTTCTCTCACCTTGTATGGGGCAAACACTAAGTGAATCTATAGAAATGAAGAACCAAACCCATCCAAATGAGAAGTTTCTTTTCAGCAGCATGAAAATCCCTGGCTCTTCAGTGACTCTGTTTAAAAAATAACACAAAACACAATGACTTTCAGCCCAAGCAGATGCACTCTAAGTCAGTAAGTATATCCCAATGAAGAGCAAATACTTTGCCAATCAGAGCACTCGGCAATTGCATCAGCTCAGAAAAATGTTTCTACTTCATTTTAATGTTGCGGCATACTGAAAAATGCATTAAAACTTTGAATTAATGCTTGGCTTGGGCTTTGAAGCCAGCTTGAGATACTCAGCTCAGTTACTATGATGACAAGTGTGGTTTAAAATGCCTAGAAAAAGATGAGATGTGCGGGCAGAACCTTCTAATGTTGCTTGAATTTGGCTCCTCATCACCTTTGCTATAAAAAGCTCAAGAAGAGAGAATGGATTTTCTTTCTGCTAAATAGATTGTCCTCTAGTAAAACTTCCAGATGCTCTTAAGGTTATTGCACAGCCACCCAGGGCATGAATTGTATGTGTTAATATACCCACATCAAGGTATGCAGTCCCTTCCACGTATGACATGCCTCCTGGGCTGTGGGTGTGCACACATGTATGCATACAATTTAACATGTATAATCTACATTTTGGCAATTCTGCCGGCTATAAAACTCCTCAGCAAATTACAGCGTTTTTAAAAGTGAACTGCACTGGGAGTCCCTTTGTCATTTTTCCTCTGTGCGCTCAGGGAGAAGGGGAGGGCATCTTGCCATCCAAGAGTAGCGATTCATTATGGATTAATAAATTTAGTTGCCTGAAATGCAGGTTTCTGTCCCCAAGCAAGTCAACCCATCTGGAGTTCCTGCTCCCTTTTCAGTCAACGGAGTTTAAGGCAGGAAAATTCTTCCAGAAAACTCTGTAAAAGTCTTTTTGCTAAAGGCAAGAGAACTGTGGAGCCCAAGTGAGTGGTAGGGAAAGCCGAGGCATCGGACGGTTCTCAGCCAGGCTCAGGAGAGGGCCCTGGGGGTGAAAAACCCAACCCAGGTTAGAAAATTAAAATTGCTTAAGGAGCATTCTCTAGGACACACGCCAGCTGGCACATAGCGACATTATTTCCTATTATTTACCTCTTCTACTTTCCAGAACGAGGTATTCTCATCAATACTGCGTGTTGGGGATGATCTGTGACCTGTGCTAACTCCCGGCCCCTGAAGTGCACGGGGGAATAAGTTTTCGGCACGGGCTGTTCTAACAGCACAATGGCATTGAAGTCAGCGCCTGGGACTCTTCACGGGACTGTTTAATTTACTAATAAAGACATATGCCTAGTGTTTAATGCTTTTTTTGATGATGGGATGTGACCCCACATCAACCATCCGGCAAGGGCATCTGTACCCCTGCAAGCTGCAGGATACAGAGCAAGGGATAAGAGTTGTCTCCATTTCGTGTGTTCCTCCTGCTCCATTTTATCCGCCGTATGCTGGGAGAGGAACCTCACAGCTCTCCCATATGCTGGATCCAGAGGAAGTGTGTATGCGTGTGGCAAATAAGAATATCCCTCCCTTTAAAAACCGATGTCTTGAGAAATGAGGCTGAATAAAGCTGCTGCAGAAAAGCAAAGCAAAACTGAAACATTTGCATCTGCCTCTGTATCAAAGACTCAGCTTTAATGCCACAGCAAAAAGTCCACTCTCCCACACTGACTACAATTATATTTTCATTTGTCCTGACTCGGCTGTGACCTGCTCTTGCTTAATGCGAAGTTAGTGTGGTGAAAAATCGATGGAGCTGTATGAAAGTGGCTTTTGCCTGTTTTTTGTTGGGTGGTTGGTTTTTTTTTTGTGGTTTTTCTTCCCCCCAGGGAATTCATTAACTCCTAACACTGCTGCCTTCCACCTGTAACACCTGTAGTCCACCATCTATCCTGATAGCTTTTCTCATAATAACCATGTCCTGTCCGCTCTGTGGCTCTTTGATCAGCTGCTGTTTGGGAGGGGTCCTCTAATTCTTTGATCTTTTTAATTTCAAGTAAGTTTTTGAATGGTAACACTTTTTGGCAGGCAGTCTTTCTAGTCCAGCAACCTCTGTCTAACCCAGTGATTTAGAGGAAGAGGGAAGGAACCCAGCTGAGGGATAAAATGGGATAATGTTTCTTCTACATACCTGTGTTTACAATCTGCATCATACCACAATGAGCCTCTTACAGGGTGATTACATACTTTTTAAGCTCATCTGCTGTATTTCTGGCTGTCCTAGCAGACTCTTTTAATGCCTAGATGTGTTTTTGTTTGAAATTCTGATGCCAGTCAAACCCGCTGCAGTGATTTCCACAGTGATATTTGTCGCATCCATTAATGGAGAGAGGGACAATCACCCCATTAGCTGGGGAAAAAGGTGGCTTAGGAGGAAAAGGAGGTAACAGATTTAAATAAAAAAGAGGCATAGATGCTTTAGAGGAGGAGGGGAGAATTTGGTGAGCATTTATCACTGAGCTTTTAGTTACCAAATTATTTATCTGTGCCTCATTTTCCCTGTCCGTAAAACAGGATAATTGTGCAAGCTTTTAAAAAGTTTTGAGACTTGGGTATGAATAATATCATTAAAAATCTAGACAGCACAAAAATTACTGCTACCATGAAATAAGATGTGCATCATATACCAGCAATAAGCAGAATTTAAAATGGAAGACTTGGAATTCTGAGAATTTTTTCCAAAGGAGAGTCTTCCTCAGAAACACCGTTTTCTAGAATTACATTTTAATACCTATCTCTGTTTTAATCTTTACAAAACCTGTTTTTAAAACATTGACATTTCCCACAAGACAGAATTTTGATGCTTCAACCCAGTTTAATAACACTCGCATTACTCTGAGTGGAGGCATGAGGATAAATATTCTAATAAATAGAAGGTACTGTGTCATTCCAGTGATAGGGGCCAGAAAAATATTTAAAACAAACAGACTTTTAGAACAGTGTGATGTTGCTGAATTTAGCTCTTCCCATGCTCCCAATGCACAGAGGCCCAAATTCAACCCACCTGGTTTTAAGCACTGAAATGAAGTGCTACATTATGGGGCTATTCAGCTTCCATCAATGAATGATGAGTGCCTTCCAGGGACAGTTCAGCTCATCGGTGGCCTGACTTGCCATCTGGAGGTCCCTGTTTCTCATTACTGATTGCAGCAGGACTAGAGTAAATGCTGGTGGTAAGAGCCTGCATTTGGACAGGATGGGTGTAAACTTCTGCTTGGTTAAAAACATCACTCAGACATGAATCAGCTGCTCTCTAACTTACAGATAATAGTACAGCCGTGTGTTGATAGCCACACAGACTTCTTATGGGCTGAAGTTGGTCTTGGTAATAGTTTGCCTTGGCTTCCTAGCAGATGGGTCATTAATGTGATGGATATTGATATCACATCATCAGAGCTAACTTAGCTGGGCTATTAAAACTAATTGCTGGTCAGGATGAGCCAGAAACAATGAGCAAGAGACACTGACTGTGTCAGAGGGGATTTATCCTTCTTCCAGCTCAAAAGACGTCATAGCTTTCAACACTTCTGGCACCTTGGTTGAGTGGCAGCCAAACTGAAGGCTGGGCAAAGAACTTAGAGACAATTCAGCATAATAATGAAGTCAGATGAGCAAGCTGGTTAAATCTGTCCATAGTTGTTTAGTTAATTTTCTCCTTCACTAGGCTGGGCTGCGGAAAGCTTAAGAAACCAGTTATACAGAAGTGTGAGATGCACAAGGGATTGTTTGGGCATATTTACGTAATGTCTCAGAAGAGTGACATGCCCCTACTGCCTCCTCGGGGTGTGGTCTGATGAGCTTGTGGAGAGTACCTGGGGAAAAAAATTGCAACTTTTTCTCCCAGAAAAGATAAGGTGCTACCAGAAAAAGGGAATTTCCTGGAGGATCTTTTCCAAACCAGTGACAGGTCTGACACTGCAGTATTGCAGATTTTGGTGATGGAATGACAATTTTTCCCAGCTGAGTACAATATTGGAGCTCTGAACAATTGCAGCTATTACAGGATTGCATTACAGTTCCGTCACCACATTATGTATTTTAGACCTGAGGCAGCTCCTAAATTCAGTCTGGGGCTATTACATTTTGCTGGTATTTGGGTTTTGCCGCACTTCACAGGAAAGCCAGGAAGAATTGCTAGTTTGACCTCTGGAATGCATTCATCTGCCATTAGAGCTGGATGGTCTTTCACACACGAAATATGTCCCATGAAGGCATATAAGAACCTAGAAATAACATTGGTGTACTGCATCTGGTGCCCTGCTGGCAACGGCCACCACGCCTCCAATCCCTTTTTAAATAAATGAGCTTCCGCTATGACATAAATAGTGTTTGCCTCCGTTTCTCCAAATGGAAGGCTGTTCTAATCAGCTGCAACCTCCTTTTAATTTCTCTCCTGCATTTATGCGTAGCTAATTTAGATCTATTTGTTCTTTTGCCAGTAATGTCCTTTAGTTCAAATAGTTCTCGTGCCTTGGCATTTCCCTCCCAAGTGTATTTATAGACAGCAGTCAATTCACGACCAGCCATTGCTTTGTTCAGCTGCATGAACTTAGCTCACGTAGTCATCTCGCTAGGTCAGAGAGGTTCTCCTTCCCCTGAAAACCCTCATCATCTTTGTTGTATCAAGTCATGGCAGAATTTGGTTTTTGTGAACACGGGTGATTGGAGCTGCACATGGTGTCCCACAAAAAGCTGTACTTGAGACTTGAATAATAGAATTCATTCTTCATTTCTTTCCCAAACATCAGTGACTGCTTCCCAGGGCTGCGTTTGTCCATGAGTATGGTTAACCATGAGTAACTAGAGTAGAGGCATCTATCTTGGCACAAGTTACTCCAGACTCCTTTGACTCAACAGAAAGTGAGTCCATTAAGTCAGTGTTGTTTAAGGTGCTATTTATTCTTCTCAACTAGAAGACACCAGCATTTGGTTAGATGATTCATATTATTGACTCTGTCAATACAGGAAATCAATCTTTATTGATTAAAAAGGGATTTTGAGGTGATTAGCCTGTGATCACCTGTGTTGCAGACAGTGAATGTTAAATGAGAGATCTCACCCCACTGAGTTTGATTAACATCCTCAGAACTTTCTTCTTCATCGTTTCCAGCCGACTAACTCCTTCCCTAGAGCACATGTTCTTGCAGCTCATGTTAAATTTCATCTCATTTTGAATACTTTTACCCTCAAGGTCATTTGTTTCTCTCTTTGTGATAGCTTGATCCTGCTTGGTAGGGAAAATGCCTTGTAACTTTGTGTGTTGAACTGAAAACTCTCCTGCTTTTTGCTTCATCGTGATTAATGAAAAAAATAAGTAAATTCAATCCCAGGACTGATCTTTGGGTGAATTTGCTAATAACCTTTTTCCAGCCTGATGCTTCTCTGACCACCCTATTTTTCTTTCATTCTTCCTTCCTCCCGTACCTTTTCCACTACTTGCATTAGTGTTGATCTAGGAAAATACGGGTAAGAGCACCAAAGTGGAAAATCTCCCTTTCTTAGTAGCAATACTTGTTTACATAATATTAAATTGCTCGGGGAGCTACGCTGAAAAACTCAGGGTTTACACTGCAGTTGTGACATTCCAGAACAGGTTTTGCTCTCTGTGTCTCTGATCCTTTTCATCCTCCTTTTTTAATTCACTTTTCTTGCTGTCACAGTGAAGTCCGGAAGGGACAATGCAACGTGCTGGCATGGAGCAATTTGACCTGTAATGCGCTGGAGAACAGATGAAATG
Source organism: Elanus axillaris (assembly GCA_026212715.1). Classification (NCBI taxonomy): domain Eukaryota; kingdom Metazoa; phylum Chordata; class Aves; order Accipitriformes; family Accipitridae; genus Elanus; species Elanus axillaris. Next base: position 51,699,851 of record JANZLQ010000029.1, on the reverse strand, counting down.
AGAGTGATCACAGGATAAATGGTTATCTGAGGCTGGAAGGGAGCTCTAGAGGTCTGCTCCAACAACCTGCTCAAAGCTTGGCTGATCTTGAAGGTAGTTTCAGCTTCAAAGTCAGATCAGTTTGCTCAGAAGTCCGATCAAGACTTAAATATGGTATGGAGGTGTGGAGATCTCATGACCGCTCTGGGCACCTTCTTCATTTTTTCCTCACTTTTATGTTGATTTTTTTACCCCACTTAGTATCAAATCAGAATTTTCTGTTTTGGCACTTGTGTCTGTGGCTGCTTGTCCCTTCTCTTTGCACGACCAAGAAAACTATAGTCAGTGAATAATGTTTTCTTCTAAGCCCAGCAGGTACTAATATACTTCTTGTACTAGTCTGGCATGGTAGAGGCAGATCCTTTTGGAGGACAGGCTTTTATAGACGGGAGAGCCAAGCACCCAGAATGAACATTATTCATTAACTTCTTGGTCTGTATAAAAGGCTTCGTGTTCATGTCAAAGTCCTGATGCTACTTAAATGCTTCATTTATATTGCTTTAGATCTGAAGCATTGCAATTCCCGTCTGCAGCTGGCCAGATCTACAGTTGTCTGCAGTCAATAGGAGACTGTGCTGTGGTCAGGAAGCAGGGATTTAGTCATGATTACTCACACCCTTCATTTTAAGGAAAGATATAATAAGGATGTCTAAAAAGAGTGTTTGTTCTGGGAGACAGACAGCTTAAAGAGGGAAGATTCTGGAAAGGTTGTGAGTTAGAACAGAAACTTTTCTTTAAGTACATCATTTAATAAGAATTCTCTTTTTATCAATATAAATTATTTCACCTTTTAAAAATCCTGAATTAAAATATATACATTTTTTTCTTCCTTCTGCTCTAATCCTCCCCCCCCCCCTTTTTTTTTACTTCATTTTGTTCCTAGCCAAAAGGATGCAAACAGAAGGAGGGAAAGCAGAAAAATTACACTGAAAACCTATTTTTAAATGAAGTTGAGAAAAGAGTCTTCTGTTTGACCTTCCCTTTGCAAAAAAGCAAACAAAGACTTTTTCTCATGAAAACCATTTTCATCAACAGAGTCAGTGTGGCTGTCTGCAAGAGAGACATCACCTCTTATTTCCAGCTGCACCCCTTTCCTGAAGTTTGCAATATCTGACCTTTAATGGCACTGGTTTTTGCTTGTGCTTCCTTGATTTTTTTGAGGCACCTTTGTTCTTCCAGCTCAAGGCCAAAGTCCTAACTAGGCAATTGGGAAACAATTGAAAAAGGAGAGGAGATGCTTCAGAAGGAGTGAACACAGGCTTCCATCTAATATATGGAATACATTTGTTTTTTATTGTTTTGTTTATTTCTCTGCTATTCTTTTTAATTAGAATACCAATTGATTTTCCATTGTCAAGAATAACTAGGTTCCAATCAGCAGAGTCTGGAATATTAAGCAGACTTAATTTTTTTATATGGAACCCGTAACAATGTTAATGTTAAAATGTCATCAGTCTCGCTGAGATACATAATGAGCATGAAATGAACATATTTTCATTTTATCCCCCTCCTTTTGCAGATCCAATTTAAATTACAAATGTTCTTGATAAAAATTGCACAGACTAATTTGGATATCACAGACAATTATTTCCAGTTTGGTGAGGAAAAAAAATACTTGAAAAGACAAAAAAAATTCAGAGAAGACTTTCAAACTGAGTGTGCAATGGATCTGAAGCATTCCCCACCTCATGGGTCCATCAAGAAGGGCAGTTTAAAAAAGCTAAACACTCCTTCTCTTTGAAATGGATTCTGTCTCTGGGGAGCAAATCTAGATTGGTTCATCTATCAAATTCTCCTCTGAATATGTATATTCTAGAACAAGACAGCCTTGTTGCAAGTGAACTTAAATCCATTCAGAGACTCATTTGTCATGTGACTTGTTTACTATGGAACAATAGCATCTACAAAGTGTGTTAATTAAGAACGTTTTTTCTGCTTTAAATTAACATCTTGACTCTGTCTAAATGAACTTTGATGTGAAGACTCTGTACGCTGTATGAACTCTGCTGTGTGTTTCCTAACGTAAAGGGATGCATTTCATACCAGCTTGATGGGTGTTCAAAAACCCATAGTAAGATGTTGTCACTCTACGGAGATGAAGAAGTACTACTTCATACAGTGGATGTGGTTATACCTCTAGAGAAGTTCTTATATCCATACAGATAATGCCTGAAAAGCAGGGAGAAAATCAGAAAAAGTGGCTAATAAACCAGTCTGAATGCTTTCCTAGTCAATCATCTGCAACATGCATTTTGCATTAAAGAATGCCCAACTGTAGTAATTATACCTATAATTAAAGTAGGTCTTAGATGCTCATTTCTTCATGGCAGGGTCTATCTTTTTATTAGCTGATCATATAAACTCATTTATATATGCTTATTATGTAGCACCCAGAAGAATAAGGGCACTGATTCACAGCTAGCTACTGCAATAAATAAAAGCTATTAGGAGCTTTCGGTGTTGTAGTCCCAGATCATCCAAAGGATGTAAAAATTAACAGAAAATCAGGAGAAGTTGGTTAATTTTCTGCTGCTTCCTACCCTTGTTGTGTTCCTCCTCCCTTGTAAGCTTCAGTCTGCTTTTAAAGGGAGACTAGATATCTGGCTCAGGGTAACCTAAGGTGGGATTTGTCTCATCTAACTGCAGTTGTTGATAGCATGGGAGTTTCTATCTGAAACTCCTTTTTCTTGCCAGCAGAGAGTGATTTTAGAAAGCTAGTGGAGATCAGGACATGTCTCAGCCAGCTGACAGCAGACACACCTGAAATACCATCAGCTCTCCGGTCAGCAGTTGCTGTGGCTCCAGTCTGGTGTTGAGAGGTCAGATGGGACTGGACAGAGTCCAGAGCAAAAAGGATGTGCATTTATTATTCCCATTATTTTATTTTCTGTGACACATGGAAAATGTGTTTCCATGACACGCGAAGTACAAGAATCTGTGGTTTGGACATAGAAAGAACAGGAATAACCATAAAGATTTGATCCTTTACTGATCCAAGGGTGTCATCAAGTCTCTTTTATGCCAGTGTCCAAGCCATTGGAGAGCAGAATTGATAGCGGGAGCAGAAAAGGATATCAAGATTTGGCCAGGCAGAGAGGTAAGATGAATAGATATCCCTTGAAAGTATCTGCTGGATAGAGACAGCTCACTCCCGTCGTTCACTGAGTGGGTTGCTGTCATCAACCCACGCTACTGTGTCATTATGCCTTCTTGTTGGAGGATGACGTCTTTGTGCATTCGAAGTTCTTATCTAACCAGCTTGCGTCTCTCTGGATTTGAAAGGAAAACAGTCTTCTCCTTGTTTTACCTTGGAGCTTCTCAGCAGAAAATAGATTTGAAGTCGTCTTCCACTGTAGATCAAGAAATGGGAAATCCTCTCTGCAACTGTTCTTATATAAGATAATGTAGGCTCTGTCAATCCAGTCCCAAATAATTATTTATAAGGGACCTCTGAAAAGGTCAGGTTTTGGCCCTTCACTATCAAACATTTTCCCCTGGTTAGTTGCCAGTAATAAAATATAACTATCAAATTTTACAGATGTCACTAAGCTTGGGGGAGACTAAGAAGGATGGGATTGTCAGTATGGTGACACATGGATCATTTGGTAAACTGTGTCAAGACAAATAGTGTATATTTCAATGAGGTCAAAATTCTACATACATCGAAGAGCAAATAAGGCAGATCAGTCATCCATCAAGGGCTGACTCCATCCCACAAATTAACATATAGAGTGGATTGATTCTTTATAGAGCTTATATAAAGCAGTAACTCTGAGAAAGACTCATGGCAGATAATCAGCCAAATATGAGCTCCTACTCCAGTGCAGGAGCCAAAAAGGGCTGATGTGATTCCTTGAGGCATAAACATGGATCCTCAGTTTGGCTGAGGTTGTGTTAATTCTGCGTTTGTCACTGGTGAGATTATGGCCTGTGTTACAGTGGAAAGAAGCTATGAGAGTCATTAAAGGATTTGATTTGGCTTAAAATGAAAAGAACAGAGTCTACTTATCAGAGAGAAGGTCAAGAAATTGTTTGATCACAGTCTGTAAAAATTTACATCAGGAACAGACTGTTTAGCCTAGCCAACAAAGGTATGACAGCATCTATCTGGAAACTGAGGCTAGATAAATTCAAAGAAGAAATCTGATTCAAGTTTCTTTTTAATATTAAATATAATCAAGGGATAGATTTTTTTTAAGGGTAACTGAGCATAATTCATCATTGCCAATTTCTAAATCAGGACGGGAAGAATCTTAGAACTGTGTGAGAATACAAACAAGTGTTGACTCCAGTAAATCTTCTGGATATTAGGCTGGCAGCAGAAAATATGAAATGGAACACAATGAACTTTGACTACTGCTGCAGAGAGCTTATTCTATGTCCTGGAAGTATAGGACTAGATGTATGTCATGAACTTTTCAGAGTTTTCTCTTCCAATGCCCAGAATAACACAGGATAAAGGATGATATCCACCAGATCCAACAATTCCTGGATGACCTGGAGAAGAAAGGCAAAACAATACTAAAGGTAGAATGTCCTGTAGTGAAGAACACTCTACAGCTTCTGGTAGCCTATTGCCATGTCTGCTTATCTACACTGCTGAAATGATTACAGCTTTCTGCATTCAGATATTGGTAGTAGGTGTCCAGTCAAGATCCACTTAAAATCATGCCCTGTCTCCACCAGCAGAAAAGAGTAGAGTTTCAAAGCAAAGTCCAAGGCATCTCAAATACTGACCAGTCACTAAATAACTACCTCAAAGTTCCTTATTCACATGTGAAAGAGGCAGAAGGAAAGCAGATGCCACACGTCATTGTGAATTGATGGCTACCAAATCCTGGCTGTTGCTCGTGATTTTGGTGTGCGACTGTAATGTAAAGATGGTGATGGGATTCTGCATCTGGCTTGTGGTGATACGTGTGTTTATCTACAAGGACACGCAGGCCTGTTGGAGGCACTCTTAAAGGATGTGAGCTGCGGCACAATTACTTCTGTTCAGAGTGCTGAAAGAGTACCTGCGATGTTGAAGGCAATGGTCTGGATTCTGAAGTGACAGGTCCATCCACAGGAAAAGCCTGTATTTACTGAAAGTAAAAATTACTTGAATCCTTGCAATGCATAAGCTTTTATATCTTCTACAATCAGACTTTCGTCCTTTAACTCTTCCTAATAACATTCCAGACATCTTCCATTGCAATGTCCAAATAATTTATTCTTAAATGTCTAATTAAATAAAAATTTCTTCCTGTTTTTTCTTTCTGTTCAGTTCCAGGGTGACAAAATAGCTAAAGCATCTCCAGATTTTCCAGCATGGTTCACTTGTGCCCTGGCAGCTAAGAGGGCAAACCACATCTTGGGGTGCATCAAACCCAATAGATCCAGCAGGTCAAAAGAGGCGATTATCCTGCTGTAGTCAGTGGTGGTGCAGCCTCACCTTGAATATTGTGTGCAGTTCTGGGCTCCACAGTTTAAGAACTATGTTAAGGTCCTTGAATGCATCCAGAGGAGGGCAGCAAAGCTGGTGACAGGGCTGGAAGGCATGTCCTGCGAGGAGCAGCTGAGGACTTTGGTTTGTCTAGTTGGGAGAAAAGGCGGCTGAT
>JANZLQ010000029.1:51673919-51686791 GCA_026212715.1 Elanus axillaris | reverse complement strand
TCCATCCATCCATCCATCCATCCATCCATCCATCCATCCATCCACCCATCCATCCATCTATCCACCCATCCATCCACCCATCCATCCACCCAACCATCCATCCATCCATAAATAACACACAAAGGCTACCAAAGTGTCTACCTCTCCAAACATTGATGGATCAGTCTTTACAATGCTACCTTTCATCAGTCTGCCCCCTTTCTGTATATACAAACCAAGCTTTTAATACCGGTATTTTCTATTTTAGAACCAGGGATCTTCAGAAAGCAAGGCCAATCTCTGGGGGCACCTGCCATTTACAGACTAGTCTGCCTGGCATGTTCCACTGAGTTAGTGCCGATTCACACCGGTACAGCTCTCGCCAGACTCAAACCCTCTGGAGTATCCCGTGACATGGGAATAGAAAGGAGTTATCCAGTTCAAAGCTATCTGAGGGCAAATGATTGACGGTGAGTCAGGGCTTTGCTGGGAATTGCCAGGGTCTGCTGAGTGAACCTCCAGCTCAAAAGTAGTAATAAAAAAGAGAAAGTGTGTGAGAATAATTAAGGAGAAAGATTTAGAGAGGGAGAGATCTAATAGACAGCCTTGGAGTGATAAAAGAATTATCCAGCTGTAACAAGGAGGCTAAACCCCCTGAGGAACACATTGAAATGTACTAATAGGATAGGTACTGGAGGGAGAGAAGGGAAAGGTGAAGGTTATTATAGCTGAAATATTTAGACTATCTTATTACATGTCAGTTCTCTTATAATCTTCAGAATATATGTCGGAGTCCTCCATCATCCTGTAATGTACCTGGATAACTAGGGACGGACTTAAAACACTGAATATGACCCCTATGGCTCCTTTTTCAACTACCTGCACACTGAGGAGGTAGGCAGAGCAAACGGAGATGCATGGGGCTGTGTTTCAGGTGCCAGCAGGCTCTGCCTAACCCTTCCTGAACTTTTCTCCCTGGGGATTCAGCTGGCAGAAAGTAGCAGATGTACATGGCCAGGCAGGATGAGAGGCAGGAGCCAGTCCCTGGAGCTGCTGATGTAACATCAGGATTGAATGATTTCGTTGCAGATATGAAGATGGCTTTCAAAGCCTGAAAACACCCTTTTCAAGCACTTTTAGGAGCTTGTGACCAGCTTCTACCTTACTTTGGCAGAGGCTAAAGTAGAGGAACCATGATACAATGCTTAACAATACAGGAAACTTGATTATTTCCTAGGGATATTTTACCTTCACTGCTGAGGCCACAGGTTTGCCAGGGGATGCTTTAATATACATAGGACCTTTTCAGGTAAAAAAAAACCAACCCAAACCAAAAAAAAAAAAAACCCCAAAGCTATCTTTTTCAGGAAAGTCATGAGGTATGCCTGCTGCAGGTATCCAGCAGCTAAAGAGTAACTTTACAGAGTGTATTTTCATAGCATGCTGCCCTGCCAGAAGAAATCTGTGGTTCAGGAGGCTGTTGCCTCTCTGTTACAGGAATGGCTTGATTCCTTAGCTGGAATGCCTTCCCTGCAGTGCAATACAGGTTGTAAGCATCCCACAATGCCATACTGTTATGAGAATGTCTTCAAATTCCTGGTTTCTGTGACCTCCATGACACAATAGGAAAATTCAAGAATCTTTTCATTAAATACTTATAGTTTTGATTGTATTCCCAAACCAAAATGGCAGCTTCCCACTGACTAAAGCTTTGAAAAAAAAGATTACAAGGCCTGCATGTGATCAATAGGAATGCTTTGCTAAGGTAGCCTCTATAATTTCACCTTTATTTTGAAACTACCTATGTTTTCAGATAAAATCAATATGCGTTTGTTTCCAAATTTTTTTTTCAAAGTGGAAACCTTTAATTCTGAACGTTCAGAAAGGTTAGGGAATTTTCAATTTTGAAATTTTAAATGAAAAAAAAAATCATGCTAATTCCCTAAACTGCTCCACCGTATCTTTTAAAAAAAATATTCAGAGATACACGGTTATCACAGTGACTGGAGCTGGAGCTGTGAAGGGTACAGTTTGGGAAGACTGACCATGGAAATAAGGCAGTTCCTAAGTTGCTTTTGGGAAGTTTTCCCTGCTTGTGAGGTGCTCATGTAAGAACAACTCCAGATGCGTACAAATCAGTGAAAGGACATTCCTCCTCTTCTTCCCTCCTGTACTCCATCAGATGTGGTAATTTCACCCTGGGACTCACCTCCAGGCATGGTCCTCCTTCCGCAGCCCATGGACCAGCCTCTCTAGCTGGTTGTTACTGGTTTGTTACCAAGCCCATGACATGACTTCTTAGACTGGGATGCTGAAACTTTGCAAGAGAAATTTTGGTGAGATCGAAAAAAAAGAAAGAAAGAAAAGAAGCAGCCCAAAAGCTAATACGACACTGGAAAAGGTTCTTGTCAATATTTTTCCTTACCTCCCATAATAATCCAGTTTCAGGGATTGAAGCTTCTTCCAAGAAGAAATGCAGAAGAAATGCATCCCACTATTATTCAGCTCCTTCCAGAACCCCCTATACTTGTTCACTATGCCCTGGGAGCATAGGAAGCAAGTAGAAAAGTTCATGTCATCTACAGCTGAGCTCCCAAAGCTGGGAAAAATCTTCTTTGTTTTGAGGTTGCCATTCCTGTTTATTTCTGTTTTTATGTAAAGTGCATTCCATCTGTTTATCTGAACAAAATGTTAGAGTGATTTGATTAGGCAAATAAAGCCTTTCAAAAGGAGAAAAAAAACAACACAACTGTTAACAGCTCTTTAATTCAGCAGAGAGAAGTGTAACGAGAGCCAATGGTTGAAAGCAAGGTTAGAAAAATTCTAATACCAAACAAGGCAAACATTTCAAATATGGATAGAGATGACTAATTCTATATACAAAAAAGATTCTCAGGAGAAGTAATGAATTTTTCTTTTCTTTATGCCTTTAAATCAACGAGGGTGCCTTTATAGATCAACTTCAGTTAAACTCACAAGACTGGACTGATGATGGGAAAATGAGGTGACAGTACCTTACCTTATCATGCTGTCATTCAGGTAAGAAGATATAGTCCTAAACTCTAAGAGCTGAGTCCACCTTAATTAACTTACCATCTATAAATTAGGTGACTCACTCTAGATAAGTGTCTAGGCTCCTTCTGTAGTCGGTAGAGAGAAACAGGCACTTCCAGATGGTGATTTATCTTATACTAACTTGGCAGCTAAGGTATCTGAGATGAATCCTCCTCTGAAGGCCTTTATAGCTCTCCTTTAAGCACCGAGACCTCACAAATAAATGAAATACATGACATAAATCTTCATAAGATCGATCCTTTCAAGTGACAAAGAATTCTTCACTATGAGGGTGGGGAGACACTGGACCAGGTTGCCCAGAGATGTTGTGTCTGCCGCATCCCTGGCAGTGCTCAAGGCCAGGCTGGATGGGGCTTGGAGCAACCTGGTCTGGTGGAAGGTGTCCCTGGTCATGGCAGGGGGGTTGGAACTCGATGATCTTTAGGGTCCCTTCCAATCCAACTCATTCTATGATTCTATGCATTTGCTCTGATCTTCTAATATGAATATTTGCTTTCCTGTCCAAGTCTGATCATGGCTTCATAGCTCATCAAGACAGAGTAATGAAAGTTAGATTAATAAGAGGAAACCCAATATTTTGGATGCTGTTGTTCAGAACTGTAAAAAATACAGAGCACTTTGGGACCGTTCTGGGAACAGGAACTTCAAGGATATTAAATCACTGCATTTCATTATCTAGATGTCAGTCATAGCACTCTAGTTAAAACTTCAAACAGGCTTTTAGTATAAACACCCATTAAACCTAGAGAAGGATAATGGATAATTGTGATCAGTGCTAGAGAGTTAGATCTTTTCTGTGTATTTAATTACTTATGCAGTCAGCAAATTATGTTACATTTCCACTGTCCTGGTTTTGGCTGGAACAGAGTTAATTTTCTTCCTAGTAGCTGGTACAGTGCTGTATTTTGAATTTAGTATCAGAGTAATGTTGACAACACACTGATGTTTGAGTTGTTGCTAAGTAGTTCTTATGATAAGTCAAGGATTTTTCCGTTTCCCATGCTCTGGCAGCACGCAGGTGCACAAGAAGCTGGGAGGGAGCACAGCCAGGACAGCTGACCTGAACTAGCCAAAGGGATATTCTATACCATAAGAGGTCATGTTCAGTATATAAACTGGCGGGAGTTGGCTGGGAGGGCCGATGGCTGCTCGGGGACTGGCTGGGCATCAGTCAGTGGGTGGTGAGCAATTGTACTGTGCATCACTTGTCTTTTCTTGGGTTTTATTCCTCTCTCTTTTTGTTATCTCCCTTTTCACTAAAATTACTATGATGATAACATTTTATTTTATTTCAACTATTTGACTGTTCTTATCTCAACCTACAAGTTTTACTTTTTTCCCCAATTCCCCTCCCCATCCCACTGTAGCAGGGGAGGAGTGAGCGAGTGGCTGTGTGGTGCTTAGTTGCTGGCTGGAGTTAAACCACAACATCCATACACTCCCTTTATGAAATATTCAAAGATGATCTCAGTTGCTTCTGTTTTTCTATTTGGAAATACCACAAGGAGTTTATGTTGTCTGTGCATTTGCCCATAAAGACTGAATCACAGGAGAACATAAAGTCAACAACCAAACAGAGTTTGAAAGGTTTAACAACTTTTATACTTAGTCAATAATTTGATATTTCTCAAGGAAGGCTGGATTTAGGAGCTCTGCCAAGATTTTCAGATGAAAGGTGGTTCTGCAAACATTCTTAAAATTAGATAATCCAGCAGCTGTATTGCAAAGTTTCCAGCTCAGACGAGGCTCAGACAAAGCATGCCCTGCAGAGCAGGGGGTGATGTTGTGTGCTCAAGAAATCTGCTATGTTAATGCTCTGCCAAACGTGCTCAGCTCAGCTGCCGGTGAGGTATTATGCAAACAGAGGATAAATGTGGGAAGGGCTATGCCCTGATATGGCTGCTGTAAATGCTGCAGAGGAGCTGAGAAGGGCCAGCAAGTTCTTTCAAGGGCTGCAAAAAAGAAAGCTGACACGGGCTTTTATTTTGCCAGGGTGGAAAGTATTTTGCAATGGATGTGGCCTAGACCATCTTTGGTTTTGTTGTTGTTGCCTGCAGACCAACCACTAAGAGACGTTCTTCAGGCCTGGGTGACATCTCCATGTGGTTTATGGGACTATTTTGTCCGACCACCACCTTCACCCATGTAAGATTTGCTCCTGTTGTGGCTGTGACATGAAGATTATTGCTACCCTACAGATGACGGTGTGCAGTGGTAACCCTCACCATGGAAATGTTGGTGGCACTGGTCTCTGTGCTTTGTTGTTGCCTTTGAGTTGTCAGGACAAGACGGATACTCAGCCCATGGGAGAAGGACATGGGCAATCACGGTGCCTAAGGCATAAAGCTGATTATCAGACCCCTTTGCTTTCAATGCCAACTTTGTCACCAACCACTTTTAATAACTCAAATTCTTGGGTGCCTCAGTTTACTTCTGTAGACAGAGAAGAAAAAAAGAAAATCGTGGTGAGTGAGAAACCAGTGCCTGTCCATCACGAGTGTATGCAGCAGTGCAAATGTTTAATTGGAAATCTGGCTGCACTTAGTCATGGGTTGTAAATTAAGTTTTGTTGCCAGGACACAAAGACTGGGGAAAAGGCAAAACTGGTCTGTTTTTCTTCCTCTAGAGCAGTCTTCCTCATCTCAATCTCCCGTAACAGTGCAGTGTTTGAGATGGGGGATGCACGTTCTGCCTTGCAGCCTCTCCCAGTGGCTTTAGAGCAGCTCAGTAACCCTTAATGCAGACTGCTAAAAATGGGTCCCGGTAAGAGACATCTGTTAGCCAAAGAGGTGACAGCATCTCCTTAACCTGAGTGGTAGAGTTATTGGACTGAGACTTGATGGTCTCCTTGCCAAATCCCAACTCCCTTATCTCACTAATTACAGATGGAAAATAGTGGAAACAGCCCAAACTAATTTTCAGTAAAAGTGGCTATAATCTTTGATTAAACTTTCTTTGTTTCTCGGAACTGCAAAGCAGGAAGCATGATCGTAGCTCTACGTTGTAGCCTTCAAATCACGAAAAATAAAATATGGTTCTCACTTGGAAAGAGGCCCCTAGATCTGTGGCAAACACTGAACCCCTGAGGGGAAATATTCCCTCCTGTTTTGAGCGCCCACTGGAATTTCTTCTTAAGGTACCTTGAGTGCTCTAAAAGGTCAATGAACTCTCTGGAAAATTTGAACTCGTTACTGACTTGTCATTAAAATGGCACCTAAGATATATTTTAGCTTTGACATTATTCCATGCTCAGGATCTAATTTCACCTGGCGTGATCACAGGACTGCTGGATTTTACCTTTGTATGGTGAGGGCTGTGATTTCTGGTGACAGACCCGTTGCTGCATCGATGACTTCTACCCAAATGAAGATCTTCTGGGACCGAAGGAAGGATTGCTTTGACTGCCCTGCACCGGGTGTGCTCCAGGCCACGTAGCAGAGCAGAATTGCATGAAAATAGCGTGTCCTACAATAAAGGAAGCCGGGGAGGTTATTAAATGAACTCATACTGCACTTTTTAAATCCTGTCATTTTTAGTCTTATCTCATGATTTTTGAATGTTTGTGGCTGACCTAATTGTAAGTACAATCTGCAAACAGATGGATGAATCTTTTCCTATGTGGCAATACACGTTTAGTACTTAATAACATTTTCACATGAAGGCTTTTGAAAGATGCACACTGCTTATAATACTGAGCAGTTTTCTTCCAAGCTGACACATTCAGCACTGTTCCCTTATTATAAAATCTCTTCTAGAGTTTCTTCCCCCATCATCTATGACTGATTGCACCTTTCTGTACTTTTAAAGAAGCTATAAGATAGAGTTAATAGTTCGAGCTTGATGTGGGCAGAGTCAATGACAGAGGATGACAAGGCGGCTTAGCTGATTGTTAGTTACAGCTGATTATTAGTTATAACAGAGGGTAAAATAGCTTGACTCTATTGCACGGAAACCTGTTTTGTCAGGAATCTGCTGCAGAAAATGACCTCTTAGCATAATGCACGGATAAGATCTTGTGTTTCAGTTTTGCCTTCCTTCAAGTCATTTTGTTTTCTTGAAAAATTTCCCAATAGCCAGGCTTCCCTGGACAGAACACACTCCTTCTCTGGTACAAAATGTGCTTTGATGAATGTTTGATTAGGTATAGATGGGTTTTATACTTGTTTATTACAAGCACCAGGGTACTTGCCTGGCTCCTTTGTAAATACTAATTGCTGGAGATGTGGGTTTATTCAAAAATCTGAGTTGCTCTTTTTAAAGGATGTCTCTCACCAAAGTGCCTGGAGAAAATACCTTGAAAATGTGAAGCCAGTGTGAGCAGAATCAGGTAAAGAGCCTGCCTGGTGTATTGGTCTAAGTAGTAGCAGCAGTAGTATCCCCTGGCTTTCAAAGCAGTCTCATGACTGAGGTAGAAGTAGTTATGGTCAGGGACTCCAGAGCTGGAAAACCTGACACAAGTGTCAGAATAAGAAGGATAAGGAATCTGTTAGTCCTCAAAACAAGCAGAAAAATGCTCTTTTACTTGTAGCAGCAAAGAGTGGGGCAGAACAACAGACTTGTTTCCCTGATTCTTCCAGGTATCACTTCTAAAGTCTTTTTTTAACCTCTCTCTGCCTCAGTTCCCTCGTTTACATATATCAAAATGTGGGAGCACGGACAGTAATTCACTAATGCATCACAAGAGTTTGGGAAATGCCTAGCAGTGTTCACTGGACATTGAACAACCAGCATGCATCAGCTCTTCAATCTGTCATTCCTGCTGGTCCAGCTGGGTGATCCTACATGATTGCTCACCTGCCATCAGGAAAACAATGTCCATCAATACACAAATATGGCAATTTTTTTAATTAGGGTAAGTAGGCAGCTCCTACTTATGCTTCCTAGCTTCCTCAGGCAGCTGCTGGGAATGGCCATGTGTCTGACTGCTGTAATGACTCCCAACTAGAACGGTTCCACTACAGTGGAGGATGATCCTCTGCTTATTCTGCATGTCATTTAAAAAGCGTTCTTGAAAACAATTTGAGAGATAGCAGCGACTTGCCAGCTGCAAAGAACAGTATGAGCATATAAATCACAGAGAGTAAATTGTGGAGAGCAAACAAGAATACAGAGTAACTAATAGCATTCAAAAGTTGATATGTGGATGAGCCTACAGAAAAAGATATGTTTTAAAGCATAAGCAGAATCATAGTAGAATTGCACAGCACCAAGTGCATTTGTCCCCAAACAGCTGGGTTGACTGAAGTGAAACGTTGAGGTGAGAGCAGAAGGGTTTTATTAGTTCCTGATACACAGACAACAGCAGTTGTTTAGATGGAGCTTGGGGCTCAAGAGCTCATTGTACAGTTCCCTTCTAACTGCAAGATGCTTTTCATTACATTCTATGCCCAGGGAGGCACCATAAAGCTGAATAGGAATTGTCTGTTATGTTCCAGGATGCTGTTAATGCTTCTGTACATTTTTAAGGCCTTGAAAGTCCAAGGTGATCATTTCTAGAGAAAATAGTCTGGACGGCCTCAGCTCTGCTGCCAAACTGATAATTTCTGCTTAAAGTAGAAAATACCTATACCCAGTGGTGGGACAGAGCTGATGTCTCTGAGTTGCTTGGCTGCTGTTACAGTCACAGGAGATCTAGCCAATACAGTAAATGGAGCAAATGGCACAAATCATCTGAAGAAACACTGACAATTATTGTAGCATGAGTGGATTGTGCCTCAAGTTTCACTGCTGCTAATGCCCAGGGACTACAAAGGGTGGTATTGTGATATAGATGTCTACAGTGGAGAAATCCATATTCAGGACAAAGAAACTTGACCTTAGTCTGTCTTCAGCATCTATAGAGAGAAAAATCATAGTAAAAGTCAGCTTCTACAATGAGTGAGATGAACCATCTCTCAAAATACCTGTTTTTCCCCATCGGCTACACAGAAGTGACAGGTTGGGTGGACACACTCATCCACATAAGGTGAGGTGAAAGGTATCTTCCTCCTCCCCCAGTCTTGATTATAAGACTCCTGAATCCACTATTCCCTTAAATCAGATTTCCAGATGAATTTCTCTCACTGTTAAGAATTCGGACTTTCAACCTGAGCCGCAGGTATTTGACTTCACCTTGCAGCTACCATGTTTGTTTATTCCTTCGTCTGCTTTTTGCACTTGGTGTGGGGATGGGGATAGAGGTTATATGATTTGATTAAAGGGAGCAATGAGCTTATAATACAATGGACTCTGACAGACAGAAGATGACTAAGTACTCAGAAGATGAGGATTTGGTCCTCAATTGTTGTTCTGCTGTTTGAATTTGACAAAGTCACTGCAGCCTCCCACTTTTCAATTTCCCCAGTCTGCCTAGGTAATAATACTGAGCGGTAATGGGCAATCTAATGTCCTGAGTAAAAGAAATAGTTTAATCTTCTGGTTTTTGTTTTTATTTTTCTTCAGAATCAAATGAAGGTTTTCTGATGTTTGCTGTCACTCTTCACAAAATCAGTAAAAGCAGCAAAAAGAACTTCTCTAGAGCAGCCAACCTTGGTCACTTCTATGAAAGCCATGAGTACATGGGTGATCAGTACCCCTGTAGAACCTGCTTTGTCTTTGTTTCCATTCAGCTAAGCTCATTTTTGGGAGCTGTCTTGGCTCACACTGTCCCTGGAACTCTGCCCATGTACCAACTAGTGAAGCTCTGGGTGGGCTAGACTGAAAACAACTTTGGAACTTTATTAATATTTAAACAATGTGGAAAATTTCAGGGCTGGCTCAGTTCAGTCTGCTAATGCAGGAGTACCCTGAGGAGCTCATGGAGAAGGCCTCATCCGGAGAAAGTTGTAGAGGCTCTGTTCTTGAAGATATTCACGGTGGACATAGCCCTGGGAAACCTGCTCCAACTGATGCTATATTGAGCAGCATGGTTGGACTAGATGGTCCCTACCAATGTCAACCATTCTGTGATTCAAGTTCTCCAAATCCTGGTTCATTTCAGAATAACTTGCCTTGATGGTGCTGAAACACTCAAAACACTCTTAGACCTCAGACAGGCCCTGAGACAAAGTGAAGGTGGCCTGAATGGAGCAAACCCAAGAGCCACTAGTGAGCCCTGTGCAGTTCATAAGACTACAGCCATGCAAAGCCTACCATAACCTCTCAAGTACTGCAAAGGTGCATGGTCAGGAAATCTCCATAGAAAATTTACTAAGAACCAAGCTATAGAACTGCAGCTAAGCAATGAGAAGGAAGAAGGACATTACCCAAGATGACAAGAGCTGTGCTAGGTGGGCACAGGTAGGGCCTACCCTTCTGATCCACCTGTGAGAAGATCTCAAGAAAAGATATTTTCTTTTGTTTGCACTTCTGCTGGCAGCTTGGGGAATC
Source organism: Elanus axillaris (assembly GCA_026212715.1). NCBI lineage: Eukaryota > Metazoa > Chordata > Aves > Accipitriformes > Accipitridae > Elanus > Elanus axillaris. The sequence continues at coordinate 51,676,369 of JANZLQ010000029.1, read as the reverse complement.
GCATAACTCCACTGTGGGCTCACTGCTGTTGGTGCTGTTGGGGTCTTCTTGCGAGGAGAAACCCCTGCAGAAATAGCCATGCAGCAGGAGGATCCCAGGATGGGCTGGTGGTGGCTGGGTGATGCACCAGCTTAACCAGTGGTGACTCCCTTCGATTTTGTGGCCCTACGGACACGATTTTTCCTGGAGCACTACGCTCAGGTTCAGGAGTGTCAGAAATGACTCAAGTTTGCCCTGGGAGTGATACATCAGCTTTCTCTCTGCTGCTAGGAGCAGATCTCACCAACCAGGTTCCTGTGGGACACCAAGAGCAGGAACACCCAAACATCAGGGCTAGACAAGCTGTTCTAATTAACACCTGTGTGAAATTCACTGCTGGCTAATTTACCTTGTTCCTTGATCACCTAAAAAAAAAGAGCAGATTTAGATTGAGCATAAGGAAGAAACTTTTTTACAATGAGGGTGGTCTGACACTGGCTTGCCTAGAGAAGCTGTGGATGCCCCATCATTGGGAAGGTTTCAAGGCCAGGTTGGATGGGGCTTGGAGCAACCCGATCTAGTGGAAGGTGTCCCTGCCCATGGCAGAGAGGTTGGACTAGAGGATCTTTGAAGGTCCCTTCCAACCCAAACCATTCTATGTTTCTATGAAGTTAGTCCATTTGCCAACTTTAGTATCAGACTAACTCATTTCATGCAGTTCATGTACATCTGTGCCGTGGAGGTGCCCTCCTAGTTCAACAAACCTTCAGCCACGCAGCTGTCATACTGCTCGACGGTGCTTCAGGATAAGGCTAAGCTAGCTAAGCCAGAAGGGATTCAGGATAATAGAATCTGGCAGCTAGATCCTAAGGTCTGCGTCCTCTGGTTTTGTTGTGGCAAGCTCCCTTTAGCATGCCATGGCACCATGCTTGTCACTGCTGGCTGAAGACTGTGCCACGGGACAGGTACCCACAATGCAGTACTTGCTAAGTAAGCAGCATGGGTGCCATGATACCATAATCCCAAGAAATCATCCTTAGCTGGCATAAATAATTTTATCCAATAAATCTGTAGACTTCTTGGAAATACCTAGAAGCACCAAACATGGACCAAGTCTGCATCCTACAAGTGCTCTACCCACATACAGAGAAAACATAGCTTGTATCCCAGACTAGATAACAATCATATAAAGACCAGACGGGACACAGTGTTGCCAACAGACTTCTGTTATAGCCTTTATAATGATATGTAGAAATACAAATTTTGTGTTGTACAAATTATAAATTACAGGCTACTGTAAACACATATTGTGCTACATAAATTGAGGCTTTGAATCTAAGGCCAAAATAAATACCAAAGGGAGAACAGGCAAAAATCTGTGGGATGCTTCAGATAAGGGGAAATCCTAGATGATACAGATGTTACAGGGCATGCTGGGTTGCACATTGAAGAGATTCTCAAACCCATCCAGGACCAAGGCTGAATAGCTGCCTTGGCATCAATATGTCGTCATTCCCTTTGTGTGTGGGAGCTGGTCTTCAGCCAGGCTATTGGCATAGTTCCCCCGGAGCCCATAGGGCAGAAACACCCAGATGTTAAGGCTAAGAAAGCTGTTCTGGATAAGCTAATATTGGTGTGAAATTCATTGTTGCTTCCTCACTGGTATGAATTAATCCGTTCTGTCATGTCTTTGCTACTGAAGTCGTTTCATGCAATTTGAGTACGTATGTGCAGTGGGCAAAGGTATCCTCCAAAAACAAATGTTAAATATGACTATGCTGTCCTCTTTACACCCTTCAAGGAGAGCCAAGGGGCTAAACACATGGAAAAGAAAAGAAAAAATAGTGTAAAAGGCAAAGGTGGAGCAAGAAAACTGTAGAAATGTGGCATGAATGAATTTATGCTGTGAATGAGAAGATCTCTGGTCATGAGAGAGCATCCCTTGGAGAATGGTCCAGAGTCCTTGGCCCTACCTTCAGAAGGGAACAGGCTGGTGAACCTCCTGGCTTTGCTTTGACATTGAGCCAGAATGTGGCCACAACTGCAAGATTTGAGCTCTTGGGAACAGTTATAGGTCCCATATCTAGAAATAACTTTGCTGTTTGAGCACCACTCCTTTTCCATAGGTCTTCTGTTCACCAGCTCATCAGCTCACTCTTGTCTGCCTACCTCTTTAATCACTTTGTTCTGCTTTTTCATTTTCCTGTCATTTTGAGGGGGGAAATGCTCTATACAGATTCCCCTCTGCTCGTTCAGAGATCGCCTGACTCCTTCCCAGGAGCCAGCCCTGCCTTCCAGCAGACCTTTATCATTCTTTCTCCCACAGATAATTTGGTTCAGGGGTTTTTATCTCCTCAGCATACTATTCTTCTTCTGGTTTGGTTTTTTTTTTTTAAATTTTCTCCAGGTTTTAATGATTCTTCACAGACAATATGCCATCTGTATATCTTACCTATGTGGCTTCTTCTCAT
>JANZLQ010000029.1:51641549-51668034 GCA_026212715.1 Elanus axillaris | reverse complement strand
AAAGCTTTGGAGGGCATGGCTGAGTGAAAACAGCACAGATACTGGGGAAAAAAATCTGAACTTCTGGGTTAGACTGAAAATCATGTAGACCTCCTCCTTCAGAGCATTCCCGAATTTACTGTAACTGAGTAAATTAGCGTGTAACTCAGCCTGCAACTGAGTAGTGCCAGAGACTGACTCCACTATCTAGGAAATATCTCAAATAAAAAGTACCCTGACATCAGCAAGTGATCATGCAGTCAGAGCATCCTAGGCAGTGGGCATTTCTACGACCTGCAGCCACGCTGGGGTACAGCTCTGTGGGCTCACTGACCCAAGCTTGTTAGGAGCCATGCACTCATGGTGGGAAGAAGCATTTCAAAAGCTGTGAAGCGTTTGATGGGTAGGAAATTCGCCATGCTCTACTCCTTCATTAACAACCTTTTGCCCGTGTTTGTTTTGGAGTCATGTTTGAGCAGCCAACCTCCCCCCTGCTGCTTACGTGGAGATGGGAGACCTCCCATTTTGCTCTGTGCTTTCACGGCAAATCAGATGTGGATTTCCAGATCCCCATGGCATAGTGTCCCCCTTCATACCCTGCCAATAGGGAGGTAATGGTCTGTCATTTAGCATGGCATGGATTCCCCAGTTATCACTGAACACACCTGCGTGAATAACCATAGCCTCCCCGCTGCCTCTGTCTGCAACGGCTAGTTCAAAGCCAGTTTGCTATCAAGCCATCGTTGCAATCTGGAAGGTAGATGTCCCCATGTGGCCCAAAGGGATCATTATCCTTTAAGTGAGACAGCCTTCTCCCCTTGTCAAACAAAAACAAACAATATTGCTCTATTTCATCTATAAATCCCCACTTCATCACTACGCGTGACTCCCTCTCCACCCAGGCCAGTACAGTGTTCATCCTTCTCACTCCTGGGAGTGATAAAAGCATTAATTTATGAGGAAAGGATTATGACTGAACTGCGGCCATGCGTGACTTGAGAATCAAGTCACTACAATAATTGATTTTTCCTCTTTCCCTCCTGTCTGATACCCATCTCTCAGGCCGGGCCTTTTGATTTATAACATTATTATTAAAAACAAATAAGTTCTTCCAATTACAATTTCAATAACCTATTGATTTTTCCTGACTCTTGTTCCATGCACTGTTCATCCAGTGCTACACAGCTTGCACTTTGTTTTGATATATGTATTCTCAAACGGATGCCTTCCTCTGGGATGAATCATCCTGCCTGACACAGACATTTATAAACTGTGAAGCATGGAGGGGACATGGAGGTGGAGGATGAAGGAAAGGCAAGTTCAGGGTAGAAATCAGTTATGGATTGTGAGGGAGCTGCTGTCGTCCTGTAAGGGATTCATTCGGTGTCTGCATGGCAGTAGGCTGTCAGAGATTGTGATGGGATGCCCATGTTCCCAAGGATGTTGCCAGACTCTGCGGTCTTTCTTGAAGGTCCGTTGTTTCCTTTTGAGGACACTTCTCCATTTCTGTATCTCTAGATTGCTCTTTTTAGGACAATAGGATTACATCCATTGTCAGTTCAGTGAGGTGAACCTTTGGATGACTGACATTATTAACCCAAGAATGGGAGAAGTCTTCATTTTCTCCATACTTGGTTTAGAAAGAGATGAGTTCCAGCTCTGCAAGTAGATCTGTTTTAGATTACAAAACAACAACAACAACAAAATCCACCTAGGAAAACCACAAATATCTTTCAACGCCTCTTTTGCTGTCTTACGTTTTGCCTCCGCTATCGGAGATATGCCAGGAGAGCGTTTTAATAAAATATGACAGTTAATTCTGTTACCTTTCTGGCACTATGTAGCACACTGAAAAAAGGGGGACTTTATGACAATGTAGGAGAAGGTTTTATTGGCAACTTTCTCTGAAAATATGTCAGCCACGCATGAAATACTCATTTAAAGTCCTGAACGTGCTACTGAATGAAGACATATGTGCAAAAGGGAATATGGCCAAAGCAAGCAACATCCAGAATATCTGATGCACCAAGTTCTAGTGCCATTAAATCATCTTGCAAATCTTGAGCCCAGGTTTCAATTCTTTAGCTTAAGGAAGAAGCCTGTTCTACAGTATTTCTGGCAATAAATCGAAGTATTAATGAAAGAAGCATAGGAAACACCAACTATTTTCTGGAAGCAGATTTTTTTTTAAAGCTTCTACATATCCTGCCCAGTAACAAAAAACACATTTTAATTATCCCAAATTATAGTTGCAATGATTCAGGGCTTGGATCAAAGCACTCTGAAGTCAACCAGAGTCATTTCACTCACTTCGCTGTTCTTTGTATGAGGCCATATACGAACACTTTCCATCCTCAGATAGCCCTGCAAACCTGAAATAATGTTCTCTATTCATCACATGAAAATATTCCGTTAAGGGAACGATAAGGTTGCCAAGAACATTCAAAAGGGCGATGCCAGCCTTTGAGATGCCTGAAAAACTTTAATAGACAACCCTGGTGTGAATTCATTTTTGTGAGAGGTTCAAACAAAATCCTGTCTGCAGGAAGTTCTTAGCAGAGCCTGGAGTAAGGCCCGATTATAGTTCCTGTGTGATAAATGCAAAAATAAAGCCTTTTCACTTCTTAAACAAGTCTTGCCCTTTCAATAACTTGTGCTGGGTGGTTCTGAATATGTTGACATTTCTGTAGTGCATATACATAGTGCAAATGGAAGCTGGAGAGATTGGTCCTTAATCTGTGAAGCATTTACACGGTCCCTTGAGGAGCTGGGAGCTCTGGGAAGCACTGAAGAGGCTGGGGCAGGGGGGCTTGTGAAGTCCTGACGGCTCTGGTTCTTAAGCCTAGGTTTGAAAATGTGTGAGAGAAGAGTAGGCTGGGGCAGCATATGGAGTTCTCCCCTCTGGCAGCAGCTCTAAAAAAGTCTACTTTTCACTCTGAAATGAATTTTCATCCCTAAGAAATCTGCATTTTCCTATGGATCAGAGATGTTGAATTTCAGCTTTGATTTTGTATATTCTCCTTCACCGGTAAGGGGTGTTGCAACCTCTCTTTACTGATGTTTGAACTTGTGAGGGAGCTCATCTTTATCACATCAGAGCGCCTTATGGACACCAGTTAACCTGTCCTTGTGACACTGGGGATATCACTGGCGTGTTACACTGGATACTCCTCAAGCTATTCTGTCTTGCATTTCCTTGTGTTGTTTTTGTCCTGTACGTTCATCTATTTCCCTTTACTCCTGGCTTTTTGGGGGTAGTTCTGCATTTTCACAGCAACCCATTTGGGTGCCCAGATCCACATCATGAACCTGTTGCTTCTGAAGTGCAAATTTTTAGCAGTTATATCAGCAGCAAAATCCTATGAGCAAGTTACATTTTAGAGAACTAAAACCAGAGACATAAAGCATGTTCCACTTGTACCAGATGAGCAAAGATGGTTTGGGATGAGCATGAAATAACTGTGGAAAGACAGTCCAGTAGGCTGAGTACTAGCCAGTGAAGAGGAGACAGTGATTTCCCTTTGTGTCTGTACTTTCACAATCCTTTTCTGAAATTTTTGACAAGGCATTCTGGTCTAGAGTTCTCAAGGGTTCAGGGCCATCAGTTTACAGCTCTTGGGATTCTTATAGTTGCCCCTTCCCACAGCCACAGCCATGAGGTTTCTTCTCCCACTGCAGAGAGCTGACTCTGGAGTACATGTCCCAGTTTGTAGCCCAGCTGACTAAGTAAAACTGGCTCCTAGTTTCTTTCCTGTACATCACAGGCTGTTATTTAGGGTGGCTCAGCAGCTGTTACACACAGCTAGGAATGGATATCGCAGAGGGATGACAGCGAGGACTGCTCCAGCTGTACCAAGATAAACCATGCCTACTGAGAAAGCAGAGCTCCAAAGTGATAAATCCCACAATTAGACACTAGAGAGTCCCTCAGCAGCCCTGCTCTAAAGACACCCAACTTCTTGCGAGGGCCATGTGCAAATCCATGAGAGTTGAGTCCACACTACATAGGTCTGTCTTTGCTATGGTGATCATTGCACGGTTGACACCAGTATGCCTACAAATCTCCTGGTGTGGAAGGATGTGAACTTTGGCAGTTGCTACTCCCAATATATCTTACCTCATTCAGATATGGTAGTAACTATGCAGTAAGAGGGAAAAAAAAATCTGTTGAGGCACGTTGTGTTTCTGAGCAAGAGCAAGCAACCATCGTGTTAGCAACAGAAATGACAGTATAGCAAGTTCTTGGTGCTTTGGATGAAATTCCTCTCCATACGTCAGGTATCTACAGAGTAGGGTCTCCATCTGAACTAGCTTTCTCAGTTCTTATTACTGTCTGTATGATTGCAGTCTCTAAGTCAGTGCAGGTTAGGCCATGAACCATCTAACAAAACATGGGGACCTACTCTGCTCTTTCAGTCTAGCTGATATCTAGACAGGTTTCTTGTTCTCTGTCACCCCAAACATCAGGTGCCTAAATCACATTGGGTCGTGATATATAACTTTTCTCTACTTGCCATGTGGAATGAAGATTCTGGTTTTATGTATCGAACACTTTGTGTACAGCTTTCAGGCAGCCAGGGACTCTAATCTGCAATATTGCGCACTCAAGTTCATAGGTGAACTGAGCCTGCATCGAGTTCTTCAGCTGTAAATCAGTGTTGGTGGTAACTGGTCTCATGAGGTAGCACACACAAGTCAAAAGGAATTGTTTCAAGAAGGACAGAAGACGGTAACTTTCTTAACCTTTAAGAAGGTTACCATCATGAACAATCATTATGAAAACTTGGTTAGACCCAAACTCACACAACATTTGCTCCATGACCCATTCTTTCCTTGATTGGTCTGAGAAGGAGGAAGAGTTTGAGCTAGTGCATGTTCTTTGCGAAGTCATTGCTGGCAGTACTTCCCATTTTCAGGCACTTTCTGAATTTGAAGATTTCCAGCAATAATTGCTTTTCTCATTAGGAAAAAAAAAATATTCTGAAACTCCTGCCATTCCTTCTGTCTCTCCTTTGATCCACTTCTCACATTTCATCCATTTATTTTGATAGACTTTAGCATTAAAATGGTTTGTATCAGGAGGAATATAGCAGCCTGCTGAAGCTCTCTTAAGGTCTATGTGAGCAACACTCGCATAGAATGGAGCTAAGTGGCAGGCTAATGGTTTATTATTGCAACCATGTAAGAATGCTATTAACTCCTCCTTATAGTTTTTATTTCCAAGCCTTTATTGTATACATTTCTGCTAAACTGAGAAAATGATTGAGTCCTTTCCTAACTTATCCTTGGAAACCTGCCAATAAATGGGAAACCTGTGATAAGGGCAGCATCATCTTTCAGAAGAGCATCTGCTTCTGAGAAGGGAGGAGTGCAGCTTCCAGACAGACTGATGCCAAGAAAAGGAAGATGAAAGCATGGAAAGTCCTCTGCCTTGCTATTTGCATGATGGGAAACAAGGCTTTAAAGGGTATCTGGAGGAAACCCTTCAGGGAGGAGAATTAGAAAAGGTGAAAGAGATTGATTCAGGATGAAAGGATCACGGGCTGCAGTTGGCATAGCCATGCAAGGTGATGAGAGGCTGATAAGGGGCCCTCAGTGCTTCACCTTCTCTCTTGTCATTCCCTAATCTTGTAGCCATGGAGAACAAAGTGTTTTCACACTGCTAGGTGGAGTAAACACAGGTGGATTATAGTAGGTTGCAACCCTATCACCCTTGATTTGCTCTTCAGCTATCATGCGCCTAAATGTCAGCTCACACATAGGCATTGGTTTCACGTATCAGAAAAAAAATTGTCCTTTATTTGCATTGCAGTTGGTCCATAAGGGACCCTTCTCCTCCGCATATTTGTGTTGCGCTGTTGCCCAGAGAAACCTTCAACTATTACTGACAGAAACATCTGAAGACCTAACAGGGAACAGGATCTTCTTGTGCTGGGTCCTGTCCCCCTCAAAGATCTTACCACCCAATGACTCTCAGGAAAATGAGAAGGACAAGGCACCGTGATGAGCCAGGTTAGTAGAAGAACGGTAGAGATGGAAAAGCAGTTGTTCAGTGACATGAAGAGAAATCTGTACCGCAATTCAAGCCCAGTTTCACCCTACAGGGCTTCAGGTACCTTTCTAGGGCAGCTAAAGGAGATATGGCTACTCCTACAGGCAACAAGGTGCTAAGTAGCTTCAGAGAGTGATTTGGACCTTAGAAGACTAAGTAGCCCCTTGGGTAGCCATTTCTCTCAACTGTGCAGAGGCAGAGTTTACGGTGAGCAGAGTCTTGACCTAGGCACTTGGTGGTAGATAAATGAATGCCCAGGTCCACTTTTACATTCTGAAGTCCATCTATGGTACATTACATATTAAATTATGCTACTTCTTTGAGAGGAAGTCCACTCTTCCTGTTGCATTGTGGACCTTCAGGCACTGTAAGGAATTTGTGGAAGTTTTTATGGGCATCGGTTTTCCCCACATCTCTTCTCCCACCTGTCCTACCATGCCTCTCTATTGAAAAGCATTCTCTCCAATTAAGATATAAAGTTAAGGCTTAGCGGCAGAATTATTATTATTACCAGCACAGTTTGTGACTCATAAAATTGCAACAACTGCTCTGTTTCATGTCAAGGGGGGGTAATTAAGCAAGATCATCTATAGCACCAGGTGGTGATTCATTCAAAACAGGAGCTAGTATAACAGAGCTCAAGTGCCCACTGGACAGTGCTGTATATTTTACAGGCCATGAAATATATCCAGTGTTGTTTTTTATTCCCCAGCAAGCTAGTAAGTTGTTTTTAATAGGGCTTTAAATATTTTTTAATTGGCATTTTATTTTTCTCTAGGAAATACGTAAAGAGGCCATGGCAAAATGGGACAGGATCACTTTTACTGCCATCATCCCTCCCGTGAGATCCCAGGGAGAATACCAATCCCACCCTCACGTGCAGAACCAAGTGAGCAGGGGGAACTGGATGGCAGATAATCTGCACTAGATTTTAGGAAGCTGAGGTCCTGTGCTGACCACGTGAGCTTGTTTTGCCATGCTCTGGACACGAACGAGTGCAGCATGAAAACCAAGTAATTGAGTTAGTGTGGGGTCAGTTCTAGGCTAACGCACCCTGCAGTTTTCTCAGGCTGATTAGCAGAAGCCCAGCACTTGTAAATACAATTATATGGCATCCTGCTTAGGATTGGTCTCCTGGTTTAGGGCTGAGTGTTAGAGCACTATGAAAACCTTTGGGTTTCAACAATAACTTTGTTCTGAGGTGATTACCTAAACCTACCTGACAACTGGTTTTGCCACAGAAGAACCTGTTTTCAGTGTATTAAACCTACCTTGATACTTCCTTACTGTGAGGGTGGTGAGACACTAGACAGGTTACCCAGAGGAGTTGGGGATGCCCCATCCCTGGAATTGTTCAAGGCCAGGTTGGATGGGGCTTGGAGCAACCTGGTCTAGTGGAAGGTGTCCCTGCCCATGGCACTGGGGTTGGAATTACATGATCTTTAAGGTCCCTTCCAACACAAACCATTCTATAATTCTACTGGAATGACATCTGATTCAAGGGCCTCCTTTTGTGGTACTGTTTTCTAGCCAAATGCAAAACAAACTTGTCAACTACTTGATTTCTGAAGTTTTATTTCCAGACAATTCAGAGACATTCTTTCTCTCTTTTGACCATGAAACAGGCCTTCACAATTTTCAGATTTAAGCCACACTCCTGCCAGGAGCGTTGTTTCCCAGCCACTCAGGACTGCTGTCGACGAACACAGCTTTGAACAATGGATATATTTGAATATAATGGAATAATTTTAATAATTCATTTTGCACCCACTGATCAGACCTTCACCTGTCCCAGTCATTCATGTATACTTATATCCACCACACAGCTCAGCTCTCTGCTCTGAAACATGTCATGGGAAATGCAGTGGTTGACTGCGTTGGGTAGTATATGCTTAGGAAACCCCCTTTTCTATTAAGATCACAAGAGATAAAGAACTTAATATTTGTTAGAGGGAGTGTGAGATGCTAGCAGAGTAATTTCCATGGCCTTCCCTTTCTCTCATTTTCTGAGTGCAAAAGAAACTAATGTAAACTTTGTAGGCATGCTATAGAAAAAAGCATTTGCTGTAAATCCCTCCAGCATGCACAAGTTTAAAGGCTATATGGGCAGAACAAGACATTGCTGCTACATGCTGGACAGTTTTTCTGGTAAAATTGCACCCCAGAAAACTCATTTTATATGGAGGACCACCTTCTATATTGGCCAATGGTATAAAGTACAGGTGTACTCCATAACGATTTTGATTAACATGGAGTGATTTGTTGGAAAAGTAGTTACTGCTGGGGGTGGGATTCGTGTGCCTTGGCATAGCTGCCAAGTCCCAGCTTGGACACCCAAGAGCATGTGAGACACAGGTTAAGCTGATATGTCAGGATCATGCTCCTCTGGTTTGCTGCCTGGAGGACAGCAGATATCCCTGGGGCATCTCACTTGTCTCTGGGTGCTCTGAATCATGCCCAGACTGTCTCATTAGACTGACTTTAAGAACCAACACATCAGAGCATCAGAGTACTTCGATGGTGCTAGTGGCCTTTTAATGATTTTAAATTCAAGGTTGTCTAAAGTTAGAACACAGGAAAGGGCCAAAATAGACACCAGAGTTACAAAGGTTTATAAACCCATAGGTTTTCAGAAATTTAAAAATTGCCAATGCATGTAAATTATATTATCAAATTGTAACCCAGAGGGGTGGAGCTTTCTCCCCTGAATGAGCTGATGAAGCAGAAGACCCTACAGCCTTTTTGGAGGGCTGTCAGCTCCTTAGCTATTCTCAGGATCTGACGTAAGGGAACTTCCTTTTTATTGCTCTTTCTGGGGATTACTCTGCTTTAAAACTTCCTGTCTTGGAGATTTTAAAGCTGAATGACCTTCCTGTTACCAGTTCCCAGTTTTCCCTTCCAGTTTTAGAAATACAGTTTATCTATGCAATGAAGCTTCTGGTTTATGTACACATGAAGACAGAAATAGTGCCTTGCAAGAATGTGGACATCAAAGTAACGTTCACAGATAGTTGCTGCCCTGAACTGACCCTAGGCTGATTTGTAGAGCTGGGCCCCACGGTTGGTTAGAGGAGGTGGAGAAATTGCAATGGATCCATCATATCGGATGGAAAACGTGACTGCCGCTTCTGCCTCTGCTCCTGAACTGAGCTGTGACTTCTGTGCAACCATGTCACCCCTCTTGGGCTTTGACTTTGCTGTTCACTTACCATGCTCTGTTAATTGCTTTGAAAGCTATGATGAAAGGAGCTACCTGGCTGCAGGATGTCACTGATGATTTATGTTATGTGTTAAATGCATTGGCTTTTAACTCTGTGCAGTAGCCTCACCCTCCTACACCTTCACCCCTATTCAATAGCTTGGCATCTGGGAGTGTGACTTTAAAAAGTACGGTTGGTATTATAACATTTTCATCAACTCTCCGAGATAATAAACAGGTAATTGAGCTTGGTTGCTCTCTCCTGTCCTCATGTTGCCTCTGTGCTCCACTGACCTTGGCATTTTTCTCTTAGAAGAACATAAGCTGGAAATAAAGGTCAAGGGCTTAGGAGGATATCTTCTTCCATGAGCACCACTGATCATGGCCATCACACAGGGCATGTTGTTATCTCACACATCATACTAACTTCCCCCTGGTCTCCCGGGGCATTTTCTGTAGGGTATATTTCTTGGGCTAAACCAGAGCTGTCCCTTATTATATGACCCAGAAGAACAGGCATGTCAGGGATCTGATGACCATCTACGACCAGGAAACCCAGCACGCTTGATTTCATGCACTGGGAATCAAAAGAGTTAAGAAGTCTGGAAGAGTCTAAATGAGGAGGACTCAGCCAGACCCCTGCAGGGGACTGATGGGCAAGAAATGACTTTGTTGAAGCATATTTCATCTCCCATTAACAGAAATGAGGCACAGCTCTACTGTGTAATCATTTGTACCTCCCTGGTACATCCAATTTGATGGGTATCTCAACGATCGGTTTAGTTGGTGAGCAATTAAAGTCTAATTTGCATCTGCACATGAGATTAAAATGTTGGATGGATTAATTTTTAAAAGCCGCTTCCTTTCATAGAAGACAACATTAACTGATTGGATGTATACACAGTATGAGATAACATTTCTCCTTACAAAGAGAGAGATGCTGCCACGAAACTCAGGAAAATCTCTGCTTTGCTCAGCACACTTATCGCAGGTGATAAATGCTTTCACCAGCTCTGCTAGGTAAAGATAAGGCTTGTTGCATGACTTCATTCCAGTGGAACTCTAAGTACCACAATATATAGAATTTATCATCCACATAAGTTGCAATGAAGCAATTTTCATGCCGACCTGCGTTAAATATATTGACTTGAGTATATGTTGCAGCATAAGGAATAGAGCTTCTCTTCCAGTTACACACATGTCTGCGTTCGTGTTAAAGAGCTGTGAAAATGCTACTAGCAACCCTGAGACTGATCTGGGTGGAGTATTCCCAGGTAGAACCTGTTTGTGCAGGAAAACATGTCGATCTGTCAGCAGTGAAATGGCAGGTGGAAAAAAGGCAGTTTTTTCATTGCGAAAAATATTGGGCAAGATTATTTTTTATATGCTGCAACACCCAGTGGAGCTGTGCCCAAGAAAACATAAAACCTCCATTTGCAGGGCTGAAATGACTGCGTGTTTTGTCAGTGGAGCAAGAAGAAAAAGAAGAAAAATATGCATGTAAACAGAATAAAAAGAGGTTTTGCTATAAGCTGAGAAGGAAAAAAAAGTTTCAAAATGAAAATTCAGTTTGATCACACACATTTTCGAAGCTCTGGAGGATTCCTGATCCACAGTAATTTTCATTATTTTGTATTTTTCACCCAATTTGGGATAAGAAAAATGCAAAATCCTGAAATTTCTTTTCTGGTAGGGAGCCAGTGGTTTCCTAGCCGTAACTGGGATATGTATATGTTGACATGCAAACACACACAACCACACAATGAAGAAACCCAGCACACTCTCTCTCCATCAGAAGTTCTGTGTATAGCCAGCCCAGTATATTAAATACACTGGACCTTAAATATAGATTTTTCTGAGGATGCCAACTTGTCACAACTGCCACTCCAACAAGAGAAGCTATATAATTTTTTTTGCTCTGCAGACTCAGCAGTTTCAGGCCATATAGGTGCCTGGATGAAAGATGTTCTGACTCAGCAATGTGCTGCCACAGTGTTTTGCAAGGGGTTTTCTCCTGCTGGCAAAGCCAGGTGAAATGTGGTCCTGGCTTTCTGGGGCTGTCTGTCTGCCGAGTAGAGGCAGCTGTCTTTCTTTGATGGGTCTGGGAATGATGGCTCTGAATATCAAACTCTGGGTGTTTTAAACACTAACTTGGCATGTAGAAGTGGAAGGGCTTCTGCAAAATAAGGATGTACCTACTGTACTTGGGTTCATCCCCACCAAACCTGTCTGCCAAGCTGAGGAAAGCTGAACACTGGTGAAATGCAGCCGCTCTCAGCTCATCCCCATCTGAACTTTGAAACTTAGGGGACCATATGATGGCTGAATACTGGAGATGGGATTATCACTTCGGTCCTTGGTGAGAAGGGTGGACCACTGAACACCTCTAGGCTTGAGGTTTAGAAGGTCTCAGATGAGCACTCACTTCCAAGTGGATGGGATAATTCATTTAATCACAGCAATCAATGGGATAATATTCCCTTTATTTGTACACAGGGTTAGCTTAGAAACATTAATACCCTCTATAAGAGGAGTGAACTCTGTTGAACTTAACGCTATGACGATGCAGACAATAAAAGATTTGCTTCTAGTGTTAGTATTAAGGGTGTATTTCTTTCTGTTCACATATATGGATATTTATGCAAAAAAGTCAAGGCCAGCCAATATGAGACATTGAGTATGAAACTTGTGTAGCAACCTGATCCCCTTCTTTCCTTCCAGTGTTTTCATGATGGGCAGACAGCAGGAGGAAAGTGAAAAAAACCCAAACAAACAAACCAACAAACCAAGCCTGAAATTCACAATGTCCTTTAATTATGATATAACAATGTTAATGACTTCTTGGTAATAGCTTAGGAAATTAATTAACATATCATTTGCAAAACAGAGCACTACTTTTCTTCCATTTTTCACTTTTCTGGTGGTGTTAGGGTCTGTGATGCTATCAACACTCATGTCCAATCTAGTTAAAATTGCAATAACTCTTGAGAAACAATGACTTAACACACACACACACACACCCTCCCGCATGTAAATTAAGAGAGGCTGATACCTCTCAAGGTCATGCAATTCTTCTGCTGGGTATTTCTAATTTGCCTATTAAGAAAGTGCATGTGTGCATGAGACTTTCCCCACCCTGGGACTTCTTCTTCCTGACTTCTGATAATGCAAGAGGCTTTCCAGATATATTCATGAATCATCAAGGTTTTTAAAGGGACAACACTTCAGTCCACAATGGAAATTTCCTTCCAGACCACCTTGGTAAATGCTGGTAATAGGAAATTTGACATCCTTCCTACTGGATTTTGGGTTGCTCCTGTACAATATTAGGAAAGATCAGCTCCCAGGAGCAAAACAGACTGTTTGGTTTGCTTGAAATAAATCCAGTAACCTGAATTCATGCCTTTCCATGCAGCAAAAGTAATCTCAGACTCTGGTATTGTTTCTGTAGTAACCTTGGGAGGGAAGTGAAGAAAAATCAGGTAGGAATAGACTACACAGTTTTGTACGGAATAGCAAATATTGAACAGCCCCGTTCCTAGGAAGGTTAGGATGAAAGGCATTAGGAACTGTGGGAATAGGATCCCAAACCCATAATATCCCCAATTAGGAAATTCTTTATTGATGTATCACAGAATCAGAAAAGAGAGAAGGTCTTATCGTATTTTGCCTTTTTGGTTTTGTTGTTGGTTTTTGTGGTTTTTTTCTTTTTTGAGATATAGGGAACAGTCAGCAGGTTCCTTTCTTAAAACATTCTAAAAATACATTGAGCACAATTGCACCTCCACCTTTACTTTACCGACCAGGAAATGAGAAAAATGACACCAAATTCAGCTCCCTCCTTAAAGCAACCTTCAGCCTAAACCCTCTCTCCTCCCAACAACTGTTCTCACCTGTTTTCTATCCAAGCATCATAAATAAGTACTTTCCACAGGGATCACAGAGAACTGCTAACTCGGTACAGCTGGTTGCAGAGCAGGGCACTGCCATGTGCCGAGGAGTTTGTCTCTTTATTGGCGCAGACATTAAAGCGAATGCAAGTCAAGTCTTCAAGGTTCGAGAGCATGTGGCACCAAACCCAGGTCCCAGAGCTCATCTCACAGCTCGGCTGCCCCCGTCTTTTGCTCCATCCGTGTTGCTCACAGCCAGATTGGTGACCAGCGATGCCTACACTTAGGCAGCTGGACTGAGGCTGAGACGTGTCTCTCAAGATGAAGGATAATCAAGCGGGATGAGATGCATCATATTGGAGACTCCCAAATCCCAGCCTTTGAGGATGTTCTGATTTAAATCAGCTTCTTACAGCTGTTCACATTCACTCAAGCCCCCCAAATGCCCTGGATGGGAAATTTAATAAGGGTAAATCTTGCTGCAGAAAAGGTAGGGCCAGCACACCCTGTCCTTAGTCACTTCTGCCAACTTGAGACAGGGTTCAGAGTCATGGAAGTACCTCCAGGTGCATTTCTTGAGGAGCGGATGGGAGAAGTTACTGCTCTGCACCTGCAGTTATTTGTTCCAAGTAGGTTTCAATTTCCATTTAATGGGGAAGGAAACATCCTGCTATCACTCCAATTTGCCTTTGATTGCCTTTTTTTCTTTAAAGATAAGTAGTAAATGAAAATGCATGATATCCACTATGAACAAAATGATACAACATCCTGAAAAGTTAAATGCACCAAAATATTACCCCTGCATCATTCTTGCCATGGGCAGAAATTCTGATCTTAGCTTTGCAGGGGGGGTTACGCTGCTGGGCTGATGCAAGCCAGACACTTTTAACTACCTGTATTCCTATCAGTCAGATGTAGCTAAAAGTTTGCAAAAAGCGTGAGCAAAATTGGATTTCGCACCTGAGGGTTAGGGTGACCTTGGGGGTAGGTTGCTCCTACAACAGGGAAGGGAAGGGAAAAGCCAGGGACAAAGGAAGGACATGGGTCCATTGGGAGAGCCCAGCATAGCAGGGGTGGAGAAAGGGTTGGGTGATGCTCCTGATGGAGGAGAAGAGGAGAGAAAGGTGAGGGGGGTGGGGGGATATTTACTGCTTTTATGCCAGAAGCACGTCCTACTCATACCAGGCTCTACACTGGGTGCAACAGAAAGCAGCTTGACTTGCCAGCTCTTTACCATGGCAAAAGTCTGTGTTGAGAACCATAAATATTTTGCTGCCCCAGAAAGCTGTTCCATCCACAGGGAACTGTGTCTGAACTAATTAACACTACCATTAGGGATGGGTTTAGGACTGCTGTAATGCTTTTAGGTCTCAAAGAAGGATCTCGGTGTCATATTGCCCCATGCCCTTTGGATCACTCCTAGCATATCTGCTCTTCATCATCTTTCCTTGAGCATGATGGGTTGCAGAGCCAGATGGACCTTTGATTTGTCCAGTCTGTCTGTCCCACTCTCCATTGTGCACTGATTCAGAACAATTTCCACAGTCATTCCCATGTTTTACAGCCTTGTACCTTGGCCTAAATGCCCTTCCTGCAACCTTGTGGGGGAAAGCCCTTTGCAGTTCCGCTGGAGTCCTCTTGCCACAGAGAGGAAAGGAGAAAAATCCCTGTGTGGATCTCAGGGATCTGAAGTGTCTAGACTGCTGTAACAAGGGTCTTTCTGAGTTTTGCAATAAAAGCCAAGAGATGTATTTTTGGAAGACAGCAGTTCCTCTGAGTGTAGCCAGCAGAACAAATTTTAACAATCACTTGAAAAAATCTCCTAAATTAAATTTCAGATTAAAAACCTCACGGAAATTAAACTGATAACCCATGCATTAGAAACAAAGTAAATCAGGCTACTTGAGAAGCACTTTCTAAAGAGGAAATCACAGCCCCACATCTCTAACCTGTGGGTTATTGACATGCTGGTGCAGTAGAGCTGGAAGACCTTCAGATCACAGAGCAATTCTCCGTTCCCAGACTCCCTATCTGTAACAGCAGTTTCATCCCCAGCTTGTCCATACAGAGATGTTCAGAAAAATAAATGTATGCAAAGAACGATCAGAATAGACTCACTACCTCCTGTCACAAAGTTTGCAGCCTGGCTTGAGTTTGCTGTGGCTGTAGCTATGCATCTATGCGGATCGCCGCGCTCTTTGCGTCCCCTCCAGTCTAAAGGTTTTTCTATTAAGCCCACTGGAAATGGATTCACTGTAGAAAACTTGCCTTGTGGTATAAAGCCCCTTTCACAAGAGTGTTTGAGAGCCTGCAGGGCACAAGCTAATTTTTTCTTCAGTTTAAATATGTTCTGGTTGAGGCAACGACAGGTTTCAATAGGCTGCGGGGGTGATACAGGCTCTGTAATAGTTCAAAATGATATTACTTGAAAGTTGAGTAGGGCAGAGAAAGATCAATCTCTTCAAAGTGGATTTGTCAGTTTTAAAATTCATTTAAGTTCAGATTGAAGCAGAAAAGACTCTAACATTGGTATAACTCTGCCAAGGACCCTGACAATCTGCCCACGATCTCTGGTCTGGAAAACCAGGAAATATCCACCCATTGCGTAATTCCTGGAGATGGCTGTCCAAAAACCGTGGGACATGGAGGAGCTGGCACACAGTATGAATGCAAGGGCACTGAGTTGCTGTGTCAGGCTGTGCTAATGAATGATTATAGTCTGCTTTATCTTACCGGATACTTTGCTCAGACCAAAGACATGGGCATCTTGCCCCCACATTCCCAGCAGGAGAGAAAGGACAATATTCTGGACCAATCCAATTCAGGACAAACTGCAGTTAAATCTAAGTTAGTAAATAAGAGTGGTCACACGATTTAAATGTACCAGTTCAGTCCTGGACTGGTAGTATCACATCCTTCCCTTTGCTTCTGACATTCTTTTACCTTGGCTGTTCAACCGGGACACAGTATTTTCTCTGTCTTTTCCAAGCCCTGGAAACTTTCCCCTTCCCTCTGTGTGGTGGGAATATGAGGTGGGAATGTGAGGAATCTGCCTTTGTCTGCTAATTTCCGTGGTTGTAATAACACGTGCTTCCAAAGATAACTTCTGCTCTTTCAAGGGCTCTGCTTTCCCATCTAACCTGTTCGGGACTGCTGTCTTCTAAAGACTAAGGTGCTTCACGTGTTTCCTCATTTCAGAATTTCCTGGCGAAAGACAACAGAGAAATGGACTTGCCAGTTGAGCTGCCGTATTTGGTCACATTCTGCTTCGCATTGCTCACTAAATATGGTTCAGTGGTCTGTTAAAATTAATTTCATATTAATTGTTTTAAAACTGACAGCATCCTGTGCTGCTTTGGGTGAGCAATTGCCTTTCTCTGCTGGGAAATAATTCTGGCATTTCATTTGGAAAAAAGTAATTAACTGCATGGGTATGCTTAGTTGAGTAAGTCATTACAATCTCTGACTTATGCAAATGAGATCGCTGAAGTATAATTCCAACTGAGATAACTCCGCACATATATAAACTTTTAATTTGCACAGTCCGGCAGAATATTTGTGTGCAAATAAAAGCTGTTCATGGGTTAATTTGTAAATCTCAATTGCATAATCAATTTTCAAGGAGCAGAGAGCTTGTGATGCAGCAGAGCTGCTCTGTAAGTTCCCAAGGAACTTCCTTGGCACGTCATTTGATGGGTAACATGATGTATCCACTGGTTCAGACATCCCTGTGCTCATTTTACAGCTGCTATAGCATGAAACATGCTTTCAGGGTCACCCTCCTCATATTCTGCCTGCTTTAATTATGATGTTTATTATGGGTGTTATGAAGAAGGTGGCCATGCTCATGGATTTTAGTAGTTTATTACTGGGTTCTAAGTAACTGTCCTGGACTTCTTTGTTCCAACAGGTTTCAACTTTCAAGTGTGTATTATTAATATCTTTTCCTCTTCTTTGTCATCTTCCTACAGCATGTAGCTTTTTCTCTCCTGGAACATAACATTATTATGCAATTTGCTTGGCTAGTTTAAGATAAAGAGAGGGATGCAAAGGCTAAATATGCACAAAGAAAGAGCTAGGAAATTATTTTTCCTTAGCAAATTAATTACTTGCCCCAAATACTCTCATTTATCCTGAATCTGCCTGGCAACTTGGGGAAAAGAATATTTTTGAGACAGATTTCTAAAACAATGGGACAGATGTTCCCTCTTTGTTCTTCACAACTGATGCTGTCTAGACTCGGCATTAGATCAGATGGATCCCTTTCTGTTTCCTATTTGGAAGAACTACATTTTATGATAAGGGTCTGAGTTAAACCAAGGGTCTGATATCTCTGGAGAAATCCCTGAGTTTGGGAAACCCTCTGCTAGTAGGACAAAAGAGAGTTTCTGGAGGATTGGATATATCGTCCGCTGGGGTAGTGATTTGGCGGGACTTAATTTTCTGCCTACAGTGTAATCAGGAGCTTGCATCCATCTTATCCTCTTGATTGATGAACATAATTCTGACTACGAGAAGGGATGAACCCTTGGATGGAGGAAGTGGAGAGATGGGAAGTGAGGGAATTGTGGATGGCAGTGGCCGAAGCTCAGATATCTCCCCGGCAGAGCCAGTCTCCTCTGACAAGCCTGATTAAAAGAGAAATGGTTTTGGAAGCACGGGGTCAGTGGCTCTGACCAAGCTGCTATTTCATTTAGAGAGCCTTGCACTGAGGCTCTCATAGCAGTAGAGAGCTGTTAACAGGAGATGCTTAATCGTCTCTGGCTGACAGGGAGCTGCCAAGTGACTTGGCAGCTTGGAGAGCCTTTCTGCACTCCCAGAAAGACAGGTCTTTGCAGATGCTGAGGTTTCAAAAGGAGCAGTCATTCCCAACAGAGTCAACAGACTTGATTTTCAATTTGCGTTTCCTTTGAACACAGCAGACCATCTGCCTTATGTATATAGACCAGGTCCAGGAATTATTGGATCAGAATTAATACGTGGGGTCATTCAAATATGTAACAGCTCTGAATTGCTTAGGCTTAGGTAAATGAAAGAGGGAAAAATAAACATTAACAGTAAAACCACTGAGTTTGACTACTGAGTTGAGGGGTTCAAACTTCTGCAGAAGGACTTGGTGGTCAGAACCCATGTCCAGAGCTGAGTGCAAGGCTTTCTCTGCAGTTGGGAGCTACGTCCTAACTACTGAACTGTCGTATGGAAACCCTTTTAATTTTTTTATTTTTTTTTTAATTTGGGGGATAAACATTCACCTGAAGAGGGAGATACCTGAAGTCTGGGTCTCTGCTCCCAGGAGTACTGTATGTTTCTTGTGGTAAAACCATCCCAGTTTAATTAGCACATCTTCAGTACCAGAGTCAACCATGTCTTACTGACAGTTGCAAATGATTTAGCAAGGAAGGAGAAACAGAGCAGCATTTCTATGTGACCTTGGTCTTACCACCTCTCTTCTCCTGTCTGTCTGAGGGTATAAGGTTTGGGGAGGGAATCTGGCACAAGAAGACCCTTTCTCAGCTCGGACAGGGCCTTAGAAGGTGATTCCTGCAAAGCTTGTGTGTTCTTCTCTTAAACAAAGAAAAAGAAACAGAGAAAATGTCAAGTGTGTTAAGCAGAATTTGTCACTGGCAATTCCTTGAAGCACAGCAGCTGGTTTCACCTTCGTTAGTTCCCTAATGAAAGTTTTTCAACTCTGTGTCAGAGAAAAAAAAAAAAAAAAGTTGTTTCTTTGAAACAGAAATCTTGTTGCAAGGTCAAGCTGAGATTGTTGCTGCTTTAATAAACACCTCAAATTGTCTCTGATTAATTCTAAATAAATTTTGTGTGTGATAAGTGATTTCGAGCAAGTGCTGTTGACACATTGAGCTGATTGAGATTAAGGGGAGAAAGAGATGAACAATGGGGTGAGATTAGAAACTCTTTGTCACACAGATCAGGACCCTGGAGTGGAAGGATGACACGATCATTTGTCATGTACTGGAGGTGAGAGGAATGAACAAGGGTTTGCAAGAAGATGGCCAGAGACTTGGAGTGTAGCCGAGCTACTCAGTAGGCAAAGTCAGTACAAGCCATAAAAAAAGCATATGGTGGGGCAGCGCGAAGCTTATTTGTGCTCGTGGGAACGGGAAAAACATGGCAAAGCAGTCCAAAGTAGTGGTCCAAGTGAGTCATGGGATGTCTGCAAGCGTATGGTGGGAAGGGCTGGCTTGTGGGACCCACTGGTGTAGGTTCTCCCTAGTTTAGCACCGGGAGTGTGGTGTTTCTCAGCCAGGCAAATGTTTCGACTCCAGGGAGAGTCATGGGAATACAAGATAAATCCAGCAGAAGTTCAACCTTCTGGTTTTCTTGCCTGGCATATGGTAACAAGGACTGCAACAAGGCCAACCATGGGAATGCACCACGAGAAAGAAGACACCTCTCCCATACCCCTGACAGCCCAGGCAAGGACCATGGTGGGGGGACTCTCTTTCTCTCCATCGTGCAGTGATAAGTGAAGCCCTCAGCAGAGCACAGATCTCTCATTTGAGTTAAAAACATGTACTTATTACTGGGGAAAATAGGTACACTGTAACGGAGACCCACATAGTCAAAACCCACTGATATCCTCTAGACTTACTCGTCAGAGCCACTCCTGGAACTGGGGAGCAGCTATCAAGTGGCATAAAAGGAAAGGAGACAGATGGAGTCAGAGTGGAAATACCCAAAAGGCTGAGGGAAAGGGAGGGAAAGAGGTGCTGTTGCTTAGAATATTTAAAATAGTCCAGATATATACAGGGAAATGGCTGCAGGGAATGAGTCTTTGCTGCCTCTCTGGTCTCAGTGTCCTAGAATTTCTTTCCAGCTCAGATAGCAAGGGTTTTTGCATATTCTGTGAGACAACAGAAACAGGGCTTTTTTCAAAGTCTATAAATTTATTTTAGTCTAATAAAAATTACATAAGAATGTATTCCCCTCCCCCATTAAATAAAATTAATTACAACAGCTTATTTTTTATGAATGTCTTAATTAGACCTTTGCCTATTAACAGAAACACTACAGAAATTCAAATCGTCCCCATTAACAGGTGAGAGATGTTTACTAATGACCCCCACACTGGGTCTTATATGAAATATTCTTATGAAAATTTATTACTCTCTATAAAAGCAATGACTTATTCAAAAGAAGGAGATGATACTGTGTGCAGGCAGGGAGGGGGGCCTGGATGAAGTTGCTGGGACTGGTACATTTGCAAATCGGCTCTTCAGGGCAACATAAATAAATATAGCAGAACTCTGAAGAAAATAAAATAGCATGAATCATAAATCAAAGCAATGTAGTGGAGCTGCAGAGGACACTGCAAATAGATAGGATAACAGAAGGAAATATTGGCTCAGGCATAAATAGCTCTTAATAAATCATCAGCCAACGGGAGCAGGGCAGCAGCATCCTAACTGGAGATAATGACAGCTGGAAACATCTTGCTGGTGCTTGTGCATTCACTGCATACACAGTCTGTAGATCCAGGAAGATGCTGGAAAGGTCTCTCAGCCCTTCTGGATTCAACAGGAATGTCACTGGTCTGAGAGGAAACCAGGATCCAGCTGACTTAAAGTCTATTTCTGAGGTGACTGCTGATGGCTTGGTCTTGAGAAGACACTTAAGGCCTTCCCCCACCTCCTATGTCAACTCCCTAAGGTTATGCTCCGGCTATGGTGTTTTAGGGCTCTGTTTCTCAAGCCAGGACCTCTTACCACACTATTTGCTGTGCGGTGGGGCCATAAGTTTTCATGCAAACTCGGTAGCTATCAGAGACAATCTGAATATAGACCTTAAACCCTGAAGCTATTTCTGTTTCCTTGATTCTGCCTAATGGGATACGATTGCGTGACACAGCCACAGATCAGATTTATTGCAGCCACCATATCAGTGCTGCTAACTAAAGCACAGGACTACATACTTCTTTTTTGAGGATGCTTCAGCTGCATGGAGAATTCACACCAAAGGAGTAGGTGGGAGCTTCCTGCTGATCCACCATCAGGAAGCATCGTCTTGCTCTTAAAGAAAATCAATCTAAGCCCAAAGGGGAAAGCACCAAAGAGGCCATAAATCAGGTCGCTTTTACAGAGCTATCCTAGTGATCCCAATTTTGTCACCATGCATTTTTCTCCAGAGCTAAGAAAGAGTCTGTAAAGACGTAGACCTTATTATCTCGGAGCAAGCTAAAAGAAGGTCATATACCTCGACTTAGACTGCGATGGTTGCTAACCTCAAAGAGATGGGGAAGAAGAGAGGATCTCAACTTTCAGTTCCAGTTTCCTCAGGGGAATTCAACCATGAAATATCCAAGGTAGGAAGCAGGAGTGAGGAAAAGAAAAAGACCGCTGGAACAAGACTTAAGTTCTGCATTGTGACTCTTTCTTACAGGGAGTTGAGGGTGGATATCTGTTTCCTGGACAAGGCAGGTGGTCAGAGTAGTTGAGTACACTGGGTCCTCTGCTACAAAAGTCAATGAGGTGATGTTGTTTCTATTGTGAAGATAAAACACATGTGAGATGGAAGGAAGGGAGGAAAAGAAGATGCATGTCATTTTGCAATCAGTTTAGTAGAAGAAAAGAAAATAGAGATTAAAACTCCTATACTCTGAATTTTATCTGCTTTTGATACAGCTGTCAGTTTTAACATAGCTTTTTTGCTTAACAAAAATGATA
This sequence comes from Elanus axillaris, assembly GCA_026212715.1. Lineage (NCBI taxonomy): Eukaryota > Metazoa > Chordata > Aves > Accipitriformes > Accipitridae > Elanus > Elanus axillaris. The sequence continues at coordinate 51,646,230 of JANZLQ010000029.1, read as the reverse complement.
AAATAAGCCATGAATTTTAATAAAACAAACAACATCTATAAGGCTGATTGGATTGCTTCGATGTTTCATTTTGTCCCCTAACCTTGAGAAAAAACAGAATCGGGATTAATATGTAGGTGCATTTTCAACCCAGGCTGTGAATATAGTGACATTGTAATAGCAAATGCAAAAGTTATTGCTGATGAATACCTCCAATTGTTCAGCTGGTTAGCCTATTTAGAAAAACATTATCATAGAATCAAAGAATGGTTTGGGTTGGAAGGGTCCAACCCCCCTGCCATGGGCAGGGACACCTTCCTCTAGACCAAGTTACTCAAAGCTCCATCCAATCTGGCCTTGAGCAATTCCAGGGATGGGGCAGCCACAGATTCTCTGGGCAACCTGGTCCAGTGCCTCACCATCCTCACTGTGACCAACTTCTTCCTTACATCTAATCTAAATCTGATCTAAATCTACCCTCTTTCAGTTTAAAGCCATTACCCCTTGTCCTAGCTTGTGAACTGCCATGTTCACTGTGTTTTAAAACTCCAAATGCAAATGTACGTTCAAATGTCTACAAGCCATTCACATACACACAGAGCAAATCCCAGTGTTTCACTTGAGAATACCAAAGTTTCCAAAGAGAGTAAATAAAGCAGGGCAGGCAAGGTAAGAAGTAATTGCATCTGACAGTGTTAAAAAGGGTATTAGGTCACTGCTGGTCTGCCTGGGAGATGTACTTATAGGCTGATTAGCACTAACTAACATTGATAGGAGTCCCTCGAAGCTTGCAGACTCCAAATCGGAGCAGCTGGAGGAGAGTCAATGGCTTTTTCTGAAGATATTCCTGAATATTCAACTCAGAGATTTATAGTGACCACAAGGATGTATGTGAGCGGGGCAGTGCAGTCCTTGGGACAGGGAAACTTCCACGGCAATGCACTCTGCCAACGTCAACACCTAGGAAAGACCTGCTGGCCACCATGGGCAAGATGGTTTGGTGGCTATCAGTGTGGGTAAGAGGGACTTTCCCACTGTAAATCCTTCCACTGTCCTGGCAGTGTAAGGAACCGACCACTCACATCCATGCCCTTGCAATATATGTATTATGCTGGACTTTAATAACAGTGCATCTGCTCCCCTGGTCTGTGAGGTTAGAAGTTATTTTGGTTTCAGGTACAAGACCAGCCCCCCACATGATTGCTTGCCTGGCCTTGGAAGGCACCATTTTTGTCTGTGAACAAAGATTATGGCTGATCTTGCATTGCCATAGGGGTAGTACGTCAACTTCTGGTGTTTTCGTGTTGGCTGATTTCTGGATCTCCTTGGTTGTGAGGGTGCCAGCAGGAACTGGATGTCCTGGCAGGACACACTAAGTGTGTGTACGGTACAAGCCATGCCAGAACCTCATGCCTGTAACTCCTGCACTTACAGCAATAACCAATTGTCACATCTTTACAAGGGTGTCCATTTTTGATTTATATATCCCAAATGATAGCACATCTGTCATTTCCTAGGTGTCAGCTGTTCTGCAGCGATGGATTGCTCTTACTTTAAAAAATACATATTTCCCAGTGTGAACATTTTATTAGAATTCTGGTACCTCGAATTCTTTTTGGCAGTGCTTGTCTCTTCTTGTCCTCAACTGCTTTTTGAGGCTGTAGGGTTCTGTGAAATAGCTGCTGTGATCCACCTCAGGAGCGCTCCCAAAGAGTATCACAGCCTTGAAATATAAAGTCTGAATAAGCCTGGTAGACTGGAGGAATTTTATATACCAAGGTAATTCTCATCATTATCATAATGGGAATCAGCATTAGAAAAAAGTGTCAAAATGTTACGGTGAAAACAGAAGATCACTGCCAGGCGGGGAGAGACGGTGCACCCCAGAACCGTGTTTGTTAGGTAATAGCAACTGAGGGATGTGACAAGCTTACAGCAGGCGTGTGGGAGACTCCAACGCAGCTGGAGGTTGGGGCAGGCTGTACGCTAGCGTGTGGCACAAAGCCACTGAGCAAATGCCTCCTGAGCAAAGTGCCGTGGCTGGGTTGCTGTAACGATAACATGGTCCTACAGCAAGGTGGACAGCTGGCCACCGCTTGGCCATCCCAGCAGCCGCACAGATAAACTTGGCCTTTTAAAGACCACAAAATGTCTTCAGTGCACCGCTTGTTCTCTTTCCGTCAGTGGTTGGGATTGCATTGCAACTGCTGAATGACTAGGAAGAATTTCTGCTTTTCAGAGGAACACACTAATTTCAGGATAGGGTTAGGCTGATGAAAGCCTTGTCACAAGGCTGAGATAGGAGTTCAGAGATCAGAAGAGGTTGGAGATCAGGCTCATCTGAGCCAACATCCACTTAGGTCCGGTGAGAGTTTATGTACTTGACTTCTCCCTATGCATTGAATAGGTGGAAGGAATGACCCAGGTTTGGTTTAAGACAAGCAGGTGGCAATACGATAGTGATTAACGTTCAAAATTTGATGTAAATGGCTCAGCCTAAAGGCTATACACAGCTTGCGGAAAGAAGGTCATGATGGGAACTAGTAGCTAGTGGTATTAGACATGGTGCTTCAGGACATAGTTTTGTGGGCATGGTGGTGTTGGGTTGACGGTTGGACTCGATGATCTTAAAGGTCTTTTCCAACCTAAATGATTCTATAAGTGCATGTAGGCATCTTCCAGGGAAACTCTGAACCCTTTACTCACTTGAACTGAGTTTACAGATACACAGCAAGACAGGAGAAAAGATAACATTTGTTGCTGTCTTTCTTTTTAGATTAGAGACTAAGTCATGGTATTATGGAAATGGCTTCAATGCCTCATATTATGTAAAACCGTAGCAAGGCTCAGAGTACAGATTTCCTGACTTTCCATGCGACTCTTACCATCAGTAAACGCAGCATCTCTCAGGCTGGGGAGGCTGTGTGAACAGTGAATGCAGAGACCGACTCTCACAGAGTCATTTTCCCCTTGCTAAAACTAGCAGCAAGACATTGTTTTGTCTTGCCTGGGGGGAACGTTTTGTGCATTGAAGGTGACAGCCAAATAACTCACTGTACCAGGACCCCAATGAATAACTATGCTAAATTTTATCCCAAGCAGCCACAGTGGATGTCTATGTGAAAAGCTGGATCCCATTTTGGGCCACCTAAGCCCTTGTATGGGAAATATATGTCAGCCCTAGTGTCGGCCTGTTTGCTGGGACAAGTGGGAAGGCTTGCTGCTTCTTCCCCCACCTGTTTTTTGTAAAAAACACAGGAGGTCGAGATGTGCTATGTTTGCTCATTTTAACAGGAGAGAACGAACATGAATACTAAATTTTTCATATCTGCAAATTTGCTTTTTGCCTCCCACTACCTTTTCAGCAGTGTAGACAGCCGTCTCCATCACCTACCATTACAAACCATGAAAAAAGAGAAAATGAACACCTTCTTGTCAAGCAGAGGTAATGGACAAAGGGATCCTTTCAGTCAGTCCCATGGTGTAGGGGTCTTCAGCTCAGGATTCTTCAGCCTGGAAAAGGGACAATTAAGAAAGGGTATGAAAGAAGTCTGTAAAAATGTTTAGCGGCCTGGAGAGAACAGATAGGGAAAAATTGTCCACAGACTCTCCCAGTTCAAAAACTGAGGGCTTGAAGGTAGCAAATTCGGAACAAAGAAAACAGATTGATTCTTTGCAAAGCCTTATCAAGCTGTGGAACATTTCCCTGCAAAGGGCTGTGGATGATACACATTTAGAGGGTTTTACAAAGCAATGGGACAAACCCATGGAAGAAAAATATTTTAGATCTTTAAGGTTCAAAGATAAGATGCCTGTCTCAGGAGCTTCTCACACAGAGATCATTAGAAGCTGGGAGAACATCCTAATAAGCAGTAGATATGGGGTTACACGGACCTGTGGGCGGACTTGGTGGGGCCACTTTTAAATTTTCATGTCACGTTGCTGAATGAAGGATCGCTTCTGACGTAATTTTGGTGGACCTGGCACTAGGTGTTCAGATGGTAATAGCAAGTCCAAAGCAACATTTTATTTCTCGACAGGTATTCACTATGGTTTATGATAATTCCCAGGCCCACACCTGAAAGCAGAGTCTAGTTTGTTTTGCTCTAGTTTGTAGATTTTAATTCTGAGTGTTAGTTTCACTTTATATGTCTCATTAGCAGGGTGACATTTTCCTATTAGATGAAAATGTTCAACACAGATTTCCTTGTCTCCACATTGCTGTCATCTTGTCTTTTGTCATCCTGGCTGATGGATCAGCATGTTCTGATCTGTTACCCTTTTATGTAATGCCATTATTATTGTTTTCTCTCTCTCTTCCTCTTTCTTTTTTTAGGCAGTAATAAAAAAATAAATAAAAATGAAATATACAATGTATAAACTGCCTTTATGACTGAATGATTTCCTCACTGCATTAAGCAATTTCTTTTGTGCCAGCACCTCTCGTGAATGCTCGGGATGTTCTCCTGATGTATTCATGAGAGCTACTTTGCTACGATCATTGCATGCATGGCTGCCTTTTTTGAAACAAGCTCATGATTATTGATATCCGGGATTCCAGCTTAGTAGCCAGGAGGGGGTGTCCATGCCTTACAAATCAGGTCTCTTTCAAGACTGGTGGAAAAACAACTCCAAGCAGTCACTGCACTGTAAAATGTCTTGTCACTGTGAACTGTGCAGAGAGGGGAGGGGGGGGGGGGGG
>JANZLQ010000029.1:51628912-51641449 GCA_026212715.1 Elanus axillaris | reverse complement strand
GGGGGGGAGTAGCACCAACATGACAACAGAGGTGGGAACTGCTCGAGTGCTGCAGGAAGAATGGAGGGAGTTTTACCTTCCAAGTGGCCTGGGCTGTTGGGAAGAGCACAAGAGAGGCAAGAGGAGAAAGGACAGAGGAAAAGGGGTCCCAGGATGCAACAGAATATGTCAGATAGATCTTAATCTTTGTGCTGCCCTTGATCGTCACTTCACAGTTAGCCCAAAGATCATAGAATCATAGAATGATTTGGGTTGGAAGGCACCTTAAAGGTCATCTAGTCCAACCCCCCTGCACTGAGCAGGGACATCTTCAGCTAGATCAGGTTGCTCAGCGCCCGTCCAACCTGACGTTGAACTTTTCGAGGGATGCGGTATTGATCACCTCTCTGGGCTGTTCAACTGGGATGCCTCAGCTTAGTTTGTATGCATGTGAGTTTTTGGGTTGAGTGTTTTTGCCTGAACTTTTTACTGTATTCAGCTGCTTTCAGCAGAAGAATCAAGAAATGCCTATGATCTCAGTTACAACTACAGATGAGCACTCCCTGACCTTGTGCCTACAGTGTCAGTGTCTCTACATGGCCTGGACATCCAGCATCTGATTATAATCAATGGAGATCCAGTCAAGAGAGGCTATGGAGCTCAAGGTGTGACTTGTCTGACCAGTGTAAGCATCTTTGTTAGATGAAACAAGCTGCTTACTAAAATTCTTTGACTCTAAAGGGGACTTGCCCAGGTGAATATGCCTCCTGTGAGTGCTGCTTCCTTCCTTTGAGGTTTCCCAACTCAAGATGAAAGTCTCAGCTCAAACCTCTTTAACGTTGTCATCTAAACTGCAGGCATTGCCCTTGAAAAGTTTGTCCTATGGACATCAGATTCCTAGTGCTGGTGCTGTCCTCGAAGAAAGCAGACTCCGTTGGTTCACATACAGTTCCTGGACTATACAAACAACACTCTCCAGATATCTGTCATATAGATCCTTGCACCTCCTGGTTATGGCTAAAATCTGCAAAAGTTGTTCAGGGGTTAGAAAAATGAGTTCCGGTTTTCAAGATGGAATATTTATCTCCTCCAGGATACTGGAACCTAAAGTGCTAAACCTTCAATAAGGATTATGTCACTGACTACTTTGTATGCACCAAGCCTTTAGGAGCTATGCCTCAGTAATGGTCAGACCCCTAAATCCAGTCAAGTCCCCTGAAAATACCCTTTCTGTATGCCTCGATTTACCATCTGCAAAATGGGCTTAATACCCCACAGAAAAACTGGCTAATGGCTGCACCAAGAATCTTCCTTGGGTTAATGCACGGAGAAAATCTGGCTCCTTCTCTCCTCTTTTCTGTCAGAGAAGGAATTCCAAGGCTTCCTGATGAATACAAAAGGGAGAGATATATCTACCTCTGCCAAATGTTCAATGCATATGAATGAGTAAAATGGATTTTGAACCTTTCTGAGAGGTAGGCATGGCTATCAGGATCACCCAAGGCAGCGGCAGAGGTCCTGCATGCTCTTTTCCAAGCCCCTGCCTCAAGGGAGTATGTTTTCCAGAAAAGGAAAAGGGGGTCTCTTGCCTTGGGGCTGGTGTCCCTGGCAAATCCAAGGCACATGCTGAGCCTTCTCCCACGTTATACATTTTGCAAGGAAACTATATAGGATAGGGGCATGATCCCATAGTACCCTTGGTGGTACTTAATCAAAAGGACATAACTTTCTTGTGACACAGGACTTTGCAAGGAAAACTATCATACCAGTGAAAATGGTAGATGCTGGTTGAATTGGTGGCTTTTCCACCCTTTTTGAATGCAACTTTTCTGTTGACTTCAGAGTAGCGTCCGTCTTTCTCATGGGAGATAAATCGACAGAGCTTCTAATCGCCTGTTTTCACTGAAGATCCCTTGGAAACTCTTCCTGCCCCAGAAACATTTTCCACTCTCCTCTCTGGTGTAGCTAAATTAGTATGAAAACATCACCCAAAGGCATCAATTCAATCAAAGCTGCAATGTGTTCGGCACTGAATATTCACCTGGGGAAAGATGGTCTTTGCTCTGAAGATCTGACAATTTAGTGAGAGAGGACAGTTACAGCCTCATTAGCCTCTTCATTTTCTTAGATCAGGAACAGAGGGATTAGGCAACCTGCTGGTAACAGAGGCAGTCTTCTGTGCCAAGGCTGGGAAATGTCAGTTCAGAAGAGGATGAAAATATCACGCCAGAAGAGTTGTGCCACTTTGCAGAATATAGTCATCAACATGAGATGGAAGGTAACAGGGTTAAGAGTAAACTGGTACATTTGGAAAAATAATAAAAATAACTTGTCCTCTAATATCAGGGCCCATCCACTGGAACTGTCAGAGGAAATGAGATCTGAGCACAGCCCTAGAGAGGGTTTGGTAAGATATTTGCAGAAGAAATCAGGAGATATTCCAGCTTTTGTACTGATAGGGTTCCACCTGGCCTAATTGTGTGCAGTATTCCTGCTCAGGAAGACAAGCTTGGCACTTCACTGAGTGGAGCAAAACCATAAAGGAAACCTCTTCTATGAGATGACACCTTGGGCAGGTTAGAAAAACGTAGGCTAAGAGGACACATTTTTCCTTTAATACAGTTTTAAAATAACTTTAAAACCCACTGCTGCACAATTTTTCATCAACTGGCTTTTCTTAGGCACCACTTGCAGAATCCCTAGGTAAAGAAGGCAGACCATGGGTTGAAAGCCACCGATCCAACAGCCAGTGTTGGCATAGAGGAAATGTCAAAAAATAAAAGTATCAGGAAGTTCAGGAATAAATGTAAGAAATAGTAAGAACAGGAAGATCATGGAACAGCCTCACAGCTGGAGGCAAGAGAATCAGACCAGCTAGAAGAAACAAGACCAGGTCATGAGAGGGATACTATGCTCACTCACGGAACAGTCATCTACCTCCTGGTAATCATGAGACAAGCGATTAAAATGCAGTCATCACTCAGTGCAGAGGGGTGAATGTCGAAAACACATTGCTGATGCCTAACTATTGCACAAGCATTTTCTCATTTTACTATAACTGGGTTTTTATTTTGCTTTTTTTTTCTCTACAGCCTGGTATAAAGCACTTTTACTGTCCCTGATGTTTGTTGGCTTATGGTCTGTTAGAGGTTGTTAAATACAATAACCCAATATGTGAGAAACTGCTGTAGTTCCATGTCGCCAGGTCCAGCCAGTGGTAAAACTGAGCACATTTTCCAGATGGTTGCTCCCCACTATGTTTTACTTATATGTATATATTTGTATGTATGCATATATGTATATACATGGCCAGCCACACAGAGCAATACAGACAGAAAACACACAACCATGCCCTACCAGCATCCATTTAAATACACAGCACTCATGAACATGAACAGCACTGATGGACTCATCCTGTTCCTCCTCTCCAGCTGACCAGGACTGAAGTTGCTACAGGAATACACATGCACACAACATGGGTTTCTGCAGGAACTAGTCTCAGAGGGCCTATACAGTAGGTGGCCCTCAAAGCCCCAGGTGTCCCCAGTTGCTGCCACCTGGACATTTGAGTTCTGATGGTTCATGGCTTCACTTCAGTTGCTGGTACATGTCCCTATCCTCCTATCCCTCCTCCTATCCTATCACCAGTCACTTCAACTTGCAGTTTGCTACTATTCACAGAGCTCTTCCAGAGCAGAGAGTGCACTCACCCAGAAGATAGTTAGAAATAGGATTTAGAGCGTATAACATCATCTGCAGAGATTGTGGCAGCAGTTGGTCAGATCAACCCATACTGCCTAGTAGCCTGTTTGCACCAGAGCAGGCCCTTTTTTCCTCTTTCCCCTCTCATTTCCCTTGCTTGCTTCTACCCAATTCATGTTGATCCCTCACTTTTCCTGCTTTTGGCCCTTCTCCTAAGCAGCCCTTAGTAAGCCTCAAGTGTTCTTACAGTCCCATTAAAAACATCCCAGAATAAGTTTACACAGTCTTCAATGCTTTTCTGCCTACACCCCATAATGAGCGCTATTGCCTTAATGCAATGATCCCTTTTAGCCTACAAGTTGCTGGGTTTCCCATCTGGGACAATGATCTAGTTCTTTTTCAATAGCCTTAGAGGTAGCCAGTTCAGGATGCTCCCTTGGAGCTGATTAGGCCATTGGGGTTCCTCCATCTGTTGCCCCTCCTCTGACTTTCCTTAGGCCTTTGTGTTTATGGTGATGAACCTTCAGTCACACAACCCAACATGGTCATCCTGCAGTTCACCAGTGGAATATTGTCCATGGCTCATGCAAGAAGGGTTACGTCTGTTGCAGAACAGTCTTGAAGAAATAGGAGATCCAGATCTCTGTATATTGAACTATTCCTTGACCTCATCCATCTGTGTAGCATCACTTCACTCCTTGCAAAATTGGCTTGGGATGAGTAGGTCATGAGAAAATGGCAAGAAGAGCAGAAGCAACAGTTATGGCAGGGGATAAACTGAAAAGTTTCAGGTAAGCTTATTACATGGATGTCATGAAGCTTCTGGAAGCTGGTAACTCCAGCTGGGAAGCTGGAGCTGGGAGCTGGGAAATGCTGAGAACTTGTTTCTCACACCAACTTTAGGACCTTTAAGACCCATTTTATATGTCTTACAGAGGCAGCTTTATCCTTGGAAAGGGGATGATAAAAGGACACTGAGTTACTGCAGCTCATGCCACAGTAACTGGAGAAATCCCATATAGATTTGGAGGTCACTGTCACACATGGAGAGGAAAAGGTTAGGGTTATAGGAACAGCAAAAGCTGGAGCCAAGGAGTAAAGGACAATAATAGTATTGTGCAAAAATATCAACTTGTGTCCTCTGCTCCGCTAGAGACCCAATGCCCTCAGGTAATTTTTTCACTGCTGGTGAGTAATCTTCTTTTCTCCAAGGCTGTGGTCTAAAATGGCTTTAACTAACCAAGCTTCCTGTAGTTAGTAGGTTTTACTTGGGAGTCATCTAGGGACAGATGCACAGGAGCTGGAAAATGTAATTATTAGAGAGATTTTTATTCAGGAGTCTATGCAAAGTTAAATGTACTTTGCTGAGGAAAAAGGAAAAAAAAAAGAACTTAAAGGTCATTTAACAACCTGTCTGATAACAGTGAAATGTTCTCACTTCACATAGTGTGTGGCCAGACAAACTTTCCTGATTATATTTTTAATGCCACCAGCTTTGAGAATCAAAAATTTTCCATACTTAAATGCCTCCATTTCTTTTTTTTACAAGCAATCACACTGAAGCAATGCATATTTTCACATTAAAAAAATGCAACAGGTGATGCAACATGAAGGTAACCATCCGCATCATGAAACTGTAGCAGTTGGTCTGTAGAATATTTCACGTAGCCAAAACCACTCTGAAAAGTTTATTATTACATAGGGACGTAGCTGTCAAAATTAAGGGAGGAACAAGGCCAGGATAAGTAGGATTCAGCTCACCTAGTTTTAGCTGTCTGAAGGAAAGGCACGCAGTCAAAGCTAGCAATCTAGGGAGGAGATGATATGATTAGATGTATGGGCTTTATGCAATTGCCCGCACGTAGCCAGCTGGAGCCTTTGGAGATGTTCTAGGAAATCCCACACAGCTTCTAGCTGTGGGTCAAAAAGGGCACAGGGTCCTGTGAGTCTTGTGTCCTACCAGTCAGCCCCATGAGTATGTCTTGTGGATCCCTTTCAACATCACATCCTGCCTAAGCGTGAGAAAGAGTCAAGCCTTGAATTCCTATCACAGAGATGTGCCCATCTCACCAACTCATGCTGGGCACTTTTCCATAGGACATGGAGCTCTGACCCACTGCGAGAGAGTGATGGTGTTGTTCAAAGCATCAATCATCTTCTCCTACAGTAAATGTGTGCATTTGGTGGGATGGAGCTTTAAATCTCACCCTCTCCATTATCCCTCATTCTGTTAATTATCTCCCTTTCCCTCTTTCTACTTACATCCAAGAATTAAGCGTGTCCTTTTAGATGTCCTGGTACTTCTAAACTGGCCTCCAGCTGCTGCTCTGGAAGGGTGTGAGTAACTCCTAGTTACCAGCCCCATGTGGATGTCTCTAATACCCCGGAGTATCCCAAATGGCACAAAACACCTTGTGTGAGCAAGTGAGTGGAGCTCTCAGCATGTGTTCATTGGCCACAAAATATGTTACATGTACGCATCACGTTCTGGAAAGTAATTGTAGAGTTTAGGGTTCCTCTCTGTGCTCACAAAGGCGTGTTGTTGGAAAAGTGTTACTGAGGAAAAAGTGGCCTTGTATACAATATAGATATTTTTAAAAACCATGCCTATTTTCATTGATTTTGGGTTTTTTTTCTCCTACTATTTATAATTCAGTCATAAAAAAAACCCAAACCAACCCCCCAAAAAAGCCAAACCTTTGTCTTTTTTTCAACAGAAACTCCAAAAACTTGACATTGAAATTTATTTATTTTTTCAGCCCATAGTATCCATGGAAAATAAAACACATTTCCTGTGTAAATTCAAGATTTGTTTGTTTGCTTGTTTGTTTTCTCTTTCTTGGGCTTCATGCATTCTAATTGATCACTGTAGGGTTACATGAATGTCATCTTCTTTTCTTTTTTTTCTTTTTTTCCCTTTCAAACAAATGATGGAAAGGCAGCCTATAAAGGTACTGTGAATAAGGCCCTCACTAATATCATTAGCATGTGAAAAGAACTTGTCAACTAGTAAGTAATGCCAGTTCTGCCTCCATGACTGCAAATGGTTTCCTCTCTGTAGGTTTTCCTTCCCAAGTATTCCTCAGCTGGGCTGCTCTCTGGGGCTACGCTGAAGCTTGCCATTTCAGACAAACCAGATGATTTATAACCTGTATGTATATATTGATTTGAATGTCAAATTGGACAAAGATGCATCTGAAAAAATATGACTAAAGAGCAAGGAAAGTCGATATATGGAAAACTTTGAGTGCTATACACTTCAGAAGTGTATTGGGCACGTTTATAGGAGTGTGGACAAACAGCTGGTTGGAGGCAACAGGGAGAGAAGATCTCCTCCACTTAGTGGCTGACTCTAGCCTTTTTTAAAGAGGTAAATCCTTGATTCAGGCACTGGTGATCATCCCTGAGAAGAAGACAGAGGTTTACAGAACTTTAATAATATTAGAATTTATGTCATAGGATCACACAATGGTTTGGGATGGAAGGGACCTTTAAAGATCATTGAGTTCCAACGCCCCTGCCATGGGCAGGGACACCTTCCACTAGACGAGGTTGCTCAAAGCCCCATCCAACCTGGCCTTGAACAATTCCAGGGGTGGGACATGCACAATATCTTCGGGCAATCTCTTCTAGTGTCTCACCACCATCGTCATAGTAAATAATTTCTTCCTAATATCTCATCTAAATCTACCCTTTCTTAGTTTAAGACCATTATCCCTTGTCCTATTTCTCCTAAGAAATCCTTCTAGAGGATTTTTAAGCTGATGGTTAATTAGTATGTTTAACATATTTTTCTCACCATGTAATTTTGATTTGGCACAACATGAGATTGGAGGATAACAAGCAAAATACATCCATGCTTTGTCACTAGGCAACTCATGGTGCAAGCAAATGTGAACTCCATTGTAAAGCAAGAAAGATGGGAAAGCCTCTGTCAGGGATTCAGTTAATACAATAAAAGATAGAAGAGGCCCTGACTGAATTTTGCTACTGAGAACCACTTGTTCCCTTATTGTCTGCACCAAAACAGAGTGGCCATTAGGAATACAAGTGTCCCTACAGACAGAGGTGGCGCTGGAGGTTGGGGGAAGAGGCTGCAGGGTGGAAAGGGGCTGCTTAGTGTCTCCTATGGGTGACACAGCTACAACCCAGCACCAGAGGGACTGGCATGACCTTGCCAGCCTGTTATCTCATCTCCAGCCTCAGTCTCTTGACACAAGTTTTTGTTTCCTGATAGAACGGATCCTGGGGTCAATATGAAGATGCTGGGGGGACAGGACTTGGCTGAATTCATTTGTCTGTACATGTCTAACAGCCATTAGATCTAATGATTCTATTAATTCTACATCATTAGCTAAAATTGTCATAAAAAGGATAACCTGAACTCTGATCTCTGCATAAAAGTTTTCTGATGTCGCTTCTGTTAAACAGAAATTGAAGAGGATACAGAAATAACCTCACACCTATGAACCCATGACCAAGCTTTGCAAAGTCTACTGTCCACTTCTAAAATGAACCTCCATCTCTCCAAAATGACAAAATCCAATTAATTTTGTACATTGCTGTTACTGACCAGCAAAATGAATGTCTGGAGGAGTCCCAGCCCCTCTACACCATTCCTCCAGGGAGATGAAAGTACTGTCTGAGGGATGGGATCTGTGGGTTCCCCTAGCAGACGTATGAAACCAGAGCTTCAAGATGAGAACTGAGGCACCTTTGGAGCTGAGACACTTCCAGGGTTAGGGAGGAATGAGATTGAATTCTCTAGATTTCCTATCCACAAGGGAAACTCTCAAATTTTGTCATAAATCCCACCAGAGCACCATATTCTTAGTTTGGATGGGGCTTAGTGGAAATCCCCATCCTGTGGATCATGTACGTTACTACTTGCATCCTCATCAGATACCAAGTACTGTTTCAGTACACATTCTGACATCCGTTATCCCTAGTGCAGACATCTCTAGGAAGTTTGGAGATGATGCAATTCAGCTGGGGCAATACTATATTGATTTTGTATAGTACAGTTCATAAATGACCTGTCCTTCCTCCTCACCCCAGCGTGTACCCTCTGATCTCCCACTGTAATCACTGTCAGGCTCAGTTAAGAGTTGTGTGTCTGATGGGTACGGCATGTGCAGGCTACATTGGTTTGTTCACACTTGTAAAGAATTTCAGGTGTCTCTAGTTGGAGAATCCTCTTGGAGCTGGGGCATTAGGACAAGGAGGGGAGACTAAGGGAACAAAGAAGTGAATGGTTGGAAGAGAAGAACAGAAAGATACCTTAAGTTCTGCACTTGAGCAGCTTGGAACATGCACCGGTATCACAGTGACAAATGATATGGCACTTGGAAAAGACAGATCAATAGCTTGAGAATGATTTTACCTTCTCATTTTCCCAAACATATTGGAATCATATTATGCCAACTGAAGCTATCTTGAGTCCCAAGGGGCTGTTAATGAATCAAGGTTCACTATATGCCTTTGGAATACATGGATATGATCTCAAGGAGGGAAGCTGAGGCATGCAGGAATAGAGGCTTGCTGCTGTGACTTGGTGGGTCTGTGGATTAGAAGTGAGACCTCGAAGCTGCCCTTTGTGCATCATCTGGGAACCACCTGCTCTGCTCATCTCAAAGTGAGAAATAGCTTGAATTTCAGCTGTTCTTCCTCTTTTAATAAAAAGGAGAAAATTGAATCCTCAAAGCAACCAGCCGTCATTGATGAAAAATTAAAGATTAAATCATGTTCAGGAATAGATTAAAGAGCTCTGTGTTCCTGTGGAGAAATTCTCTATTCTTCATAAACCCCTTACGGATTTCAGGGAAAGAAGTAAAGGAGGGATTGTGTAAAGGCATCAAGATCTCTCTAGCTGGGATGTGAGGGAAAAGAAAACACAGTGATAAGAATACCTGGTCATATTCCTAGCTCTGTTTGTCACTACTGAAGGATTATGCTTTGTAGCATCTCGCTATTTGAGATACTGAGTAGATACTCAGCCTTCTGGAAGTGCACCATGATAAAATGCCATTGTAAACTTTCCATAGTGTCACATTAGAAATATTGTCTCTCTGTGGTTTGGTCACCACTGAAGAACGGACAAACGTTAGGCCATCTCCTTGAGAACAAGTTTGAATACTGACTCAGCTTTTGTGGGAAATCTAAGTGGTATTTTCTTTTTAGCCACTCCTCCATGGGGGCAAAAGGCAATTGGAAAACATGAACTAATGATGTGAGTCTGCAAAGAGCCCAAAGACTGCTGGGTCTCAGATGAGCTACCGCAGCCTCACCTTTGCACATGTCCTCTGCATTTGGGATGGACAATTTTGTGACATCGGTCCATTACAGTGAGAATGGAAGCCTTTCTCGGAAGATTTTGGGTGAACTGAGGAAAGCCAAACCAGTCAGAATAGGGGGTTCTTCCTCGGGTGAACCCGCTGAAGGAGGTCCACATGGGTGTGGAGCACCATTAACGATATATGAGGGTATCTGAAACATCCGTACAAGACTCAGACATGGGCAGGGCCAATGGGAGACCCATGCCCCTCTGGACTGGTAGCTGGATGCTCCCAGGATATTTCTAACAGCTCTAAATAACCTTTGTGTTGACAACTGAATCATCAAATTTTTCAGTGTCATTGTCAATATGTAGTTGTTTGCACCTCCATAAGGGACTTGATCCCAGCTGGCTTGCCAAAAGTGTAAAGAAATATTGTTGGATGCTTGGTTAGAATCTTGTGTGTTGCCCATAGAAAGTACAATTTGTTTCCCCAAATAACACCCAGGTTATGCACATGTTGAACACCCCCTGGAAAAGCTGATGGCTCTGTAGACATTGTCTACATCTCTGGATACCTTGACACAAAATAAGATCCAACCACCTCCAGCTGGCAAGGCAACATCCACTTGCAGGCAGAAGAGCAGCCCAGACCAGCCTTTGGAAATTCACTGAGCTGCTCTGGAGCAGGTGGTTGCCTCCTGCCATCAACTATCAAAGGCAAACTGCATTTAGCACAGAACTGCAAACCCAAGTGTGACACCTTTTCCCCAGCTGCTGGGGTATGGTAGGAAAATCACCTTACTGTGGGCATCAAAGGGAAATGGATATGTCATGGCCTCCAGGGTTATTCTCCTCTGCTTTTCTTTTCTTTTTCTTTTTTTTTTCTTTTTTTTCCTGCCTTTTAGATAGAAATAAAAGCATCAAGCACAGCACCAAGCTCCAGCGTAGGGCACAGGCTGCCCATGCTTGCTTCAAAGAGTCCAGAGCAGTAGGGCTGGCTGTTCAACAGTGATCCCAGTGTTCTTTCCATGCTATAACAGTCCTTTTTGTGTTTAAACCAGTTGCCAAATTTAGTTAGAAGTCATCTTTTCTCCCAGCTCAGACAACAGGGCATGTTGCATTCCTCGCTGTTTTATGTATGGCCTTTTCCTGAGGTCACCAGGATTTAACAAATCCTTTCGGTAAGCTCTAGCGATACTATGGGCTGAAAAAATAAATAAATTTCAATGTCAAGTTAGAGTTTCTGTTGAAAAAAAAGACAAAGGTTTGGTTTTTTGGACCTTCCTGGACCGAATGTCATTGCAGAGATGCACATTGCACAACACGTGCTGTCCCACCCAGCTGTCCTCTTTGAAACAAGGTACACGACAAGTTGGGCTGAGCCCTCCCTTGGCTTCATGAGACACCTCTCCCTGTACCAGAACAGCCCTGAAGCCACCAGACCTTCTGTCACTCAGCCACGGCTCTTTCCAAGCCAGGCAAGTTCAATTTGTGCTTGCTAAGGTTACAGATAGTGTTAGTTTTTGTCAGTAGATGACTTTTTTTGCTGTGTAGAATGAAGACGAACATGTACGGGCTAGCACAGATCCAGAGGAGCTATCAGGGAAAGAAGTACACGCTGCTCAGATGTTCTCGGCATGTATTTGACAAGAATCAGGTGGGGACAAGACAACATCCATGCTGAGAACTCCTTTTGCTCTTAATTACTGTTTTCAGCAGACCAGGGCCCTGGCACCCACTCTGACCTTTGTCATTCCTTACATTTATTTTCTTTAGATCAAGTAAAGTCCTGGTTTCCATGTCCTGCTGCCCAAAACCCTATGAAGCTTGCTGTGTCCTATTAATTTGGATTATTACTACAAAGCAATACCTATATTTTGTACCATTCTTCTGTGCTGGGACCAATGGAGTTTTCAAAAGTAAACAGCCAAACAGTGTAATTTTCTAGTTTTTCTTCCAAAGCTGACAGAAAGGAAGAGGATGCCTTTCTTTGATTTGTAATGAGAATGCAATCATACCAAAGAGACGAGCAGAGTTTAGATTAGGTCCTCAGTGACCTGGTGTTACTCATGCAGAGCGCTTGTAACACATTTAATAGCAACGGAAAGCATGATTCCTACAGCAATGGTGTATTACTAGGGACCTGAAACAAGATATTAATTATTTAGAGCTACATTTTGAGAAATTGAGTCCTTTGTCCTCTGGGACCACCCTTCTCTCTCTTTCAACTTGCCATCAATTCATTCCCGAGATTAATTCAGAGCATGTTCCTCCCTCCCTAACACTGCTTTAAACTGAGCAAAGGTACCTTGCTGAAACCAGTGGAATTAAATTGGCAAAACAGAAAAGTGACTGAGAGATGAAATAGGCCCAGCAGTGACTAAAAATTGATATAAGACCTGAAGATTTTAGATTTTTTTGACTGAATCTTTATTTTGCACTGGAAAATCAGAAATCACCAGGATACTTTCTGGAAAGTGTTTATTGCATCTTTGGACTAAGCTCCTTCCCCCTCCCTCCACCCCGTTTTGTTTATTGTTGTTCCCTTCCCTTCCCTTCCCTTCCCTTCCCTTCCCTTC
>JANZLQ010000029.1:51568408-51621223 GCA_026212715.1 Elanus axillaris | reverse complement strand
TCTCCACAGATCCGCAGGTCCTGCCAGGAGCCTGCTCCAGCGCGGGCTTCCCACGGGGTCACAGCCTCCTTCGGGGAACCACCTGCTCCGGTGTGGGGTCCTCCCCGGGCTGCAGGTGGAGATCTGCTCCCCCGTGGACCTCCATGGGCTGCAGGGGGACAGCCTGCCTCACCGTGGTCTTCATCACCACGGGCTGCAGGGGAAGCTCTGCTCCGGCGCCTGGAGCATCTCCTCCTCCTTCTGCCCTGACCTTGGTGTCTGCGGAGTTGTTTCTCTTACTGTTCTCCTCTCCAGCTGCTGTTTTCTCCCCCGTTCCCCAACTTTTTTTCCCTTCTTAAAATTTTATCCCAGAGGCGTTACCACTATCGCTGATTGGCTCGGCCTTGGCTGGCGGTGGGTCCGTCTTGGAGCCGGCTGGCATTGGCTCTGTCGGACATGGGGAAGCTTCCAGCAGCTTCTCACAGAAGCCGCCCCTGTAACCCCCCCACTACCAAAACCTTGCCACAGAAACCCAATAAAGAGCCAAACTGAACTGTAAACCAGGTAGTATGGGTCTTACTAACGGTGCAGCTATGAAAATGTGGCCTGGGGGAATCCGTTTCATGACCTGCAGTGCTATAACCACAGCATAAACACCACTGGTGGAAAAAGGTGAACACCGTTACCTCCATTTCTGGACATCATTACAACAGCACTTTTTGCTGGACTTGGTTTCCCTGGCTGAAGGAATATGATGTTTTTGAGACACAGTGTTCAGAAGCAGAAAATAAAGATAAACGTGGTTTACCATTTATTTTTATTAACAAATCATTTTATTAACAAATGAACATCTGCTATTTTCTAAAGCTAATGGTAACAAACGATGAGTAAATGAAATATTTCCCTGATTCAGAGCTTTGTGGAATCTAAGGGGAATTTCTCTCTAATACAGACTAGTGGCTGCTACCAGAATGAAACTGGTAGCACGGTGGCATACCATTGAAATCTTATGGTAAGATACCAGTATATGGGATAGTACCGCCCCTCTCCTCTGAGGGACCTCATAATATCTACGGGATATTCCTTGCTACCTAATCCAGGCAGATTATTTCAGATTTTTGCAACCAGAGAAATACAGGCAGGTACTATCTCCACAGGAAGACTTTTATCAGCAGGTAATTAGCTATAATCTGAAGGACATCATAACATTTTTATGTTTGCTATTCGCTGTTTTTCTCAGAAGTGAGAGGCTGCTCTGACTTAAGACGCCAGCACCAAGGATTTATGGTTGTTCTTGCTGAACTGGTCTGTGGACTTTAATAGTCTTTTACAGCATTATAAGTTTGAGACCTCTGCCTTTTTCCTCTTTGACGAATGTGGATTAGCACAGGTAGATCCAGTCTAGGTGGTGGCTGCTGTGAAACTTCTCATCAAGCATTAGTGACCTAGGTTTGTTAGATTAATTAGACCAAAGACAAAGGACCTCTGTCTCTCATAGTATGGCTGTTAGACCATTTTTGATTCTTCAGAGGCAGACTACCATGCAGATATCCTTTCTTTTGGCTTTGTGATATCAAAGGTAGCGACACCGGTCCCTCCAATGAGACTACTCTCTATTCCTTCGAAAACTACTTAAGTTGCCTTTGGTCTTAGACATTTTTGGCTCTGGATCCCGAACGAACAGAAGGAGCCTCTCTGAACAGCTTGACTCAAGTGGCTACATCTGTCAATTCTCCACTCATTCTCTAGGTATTTGCTGTTGAACATTACCAGAGGCAGGAGTTTCATCATTATGCAGAAACAAGATGTGCCTCCAATTGCATTATCACCAATAACTCTCCAATGACTGAAGGAGAAGGTCTAAGTTCCAACCAAGCTTTGACTCAGACAGTACTGGAACTGGTAACTAGTGTTGGGTGTTGGGTGAGGGGAAAATAGGTGATTGGGGAGATATTTGGGAGGGTGGAAATAAACAGGTGTCGATAGTTGGGTTTTTTTGACACTGCATTGTATTTTTCGACTGGGAAATTTCCTTGCTGAGTGCACTTTTCCCACTCTACCCTACAATGCAACCAGACTCGGGCCACCTGATGCCAACTTCTCTTAAGTCCACAGGAGCCTTTCTCTGGATGCTGCCAGGACTGGAACCAGAGCTGCGCTGGGGTGCACATAGATGTAGGTAGGATCTCACTCTCTAACCTTTCAGATGGAGACGTGTTGTCTCCTTTGCAAAAAGCATTGCCTCCCAGGGCCTCTTAGTCAGGGCTGGCCTTATCCCTTTCCCCCTTGAACAACACTGCCAATTTGAATGTTGCCTGAGCCTCCAGGCAGTTTTCAGAGACTCTCTGAAACTCTTATTGGCAAGAAGTAAAAATTAATGCAGTGTTGCTGTGTTTAGGAAAGGTTTTCTAGGGCTCTGTCAATGCCCCTGCTGAAAGCCTGGAATTGTGTTGCTAGGCTGCTCCAATTCAATTTTTTTAAATTTCTCTTTGTTTTGCTGCTGCATTTTCGTATTTGTGGGGTGGGTTTTTTTGTTTGTTTTGGCAGGTTTTTTTGGCCATGTGCTACTTATTTTTCCGTTGTTATTAGTGCCATAGAACAGTTCAATTCAGTAGTTCTCCTCAAAAGGGCTACAAGGGCTTGTGTCTTTTTGTCCTTTTATTTTTTTTTTTTTTTTAAGTCTCTTTGTAAATATAGTAGTGAAATCTATTCTCAGCTTGGATGTTAATTTTCCCAGAGCAGATGGGAGTCGAAGACTTACTCCCTTTTGTGGGATCTCTTTGTGGTGCCATAGGTACACATTGCAAGTAGGAAAGACATTTCAGGGTGTCTGGTGGTGTAAGTATCAATGCCTTAGACTGCAAGGCTCCTCCAATGGAGGTGTGTAACTTCAGGTACACCCCATGGGCTGTGTGGTAGAGAAGAAACTTCCATAGCGTGCTTGAACCAGCACTAAAGTTTGAGGGGAGATGCCAGGCATGATCACCCAGCCCTGTGCAATGACTATAGCATTTGGTGAAAGTGCCATTTTTCAGCCAAGATGTGGCACTTGACTGTGCACTGGTGTTTAGAATGGTCTGATTGAAATAAAGGGATTCTGTTTAGACCATCTTTGTAGTTGCAATTTTCCACTGTGGGAAGGGGTGAAAGGGAACTTATTTAGTAGGATCCTATTAGTCATTGTGTTGGCTAAGGCACAGTAAGGTAAAACATTTGTATCAGCCCCCACCTAAATTCCAATGTTTACAAAAGCACTGAATTCCTGCAGGTCTCATGTCATGTGTGCTTGTCCCAGATGGACATCCTGGACCTCAGGCATCTCTGATAGGCTTGGGCACCTGTTGAACCATGGATAGCAGAACCATGCTGCTAGTAGCTGCTCAGCTAAGTGTAGGTATCTTATCCTATGGGTTGGAATATAGTTATGATCGTACTACTGTTCACACAAGGGCTTTCCTTCATTGAACTAAGCTAGTCTGTCTACCTGAGCTTCATGCGTCTAACCCTGCCTGCAGAGAGCTGCAGATGAAGCAGAAGGGTGAGCAATGTTGACTTACTGGGAAAAAACTGTTCCTTGTGGGTTTTCTGTGCCGTTCCTGAGAGCATGGGAGATCTCTGGCTCCAGGAACATCTCTATCAGTTTCTCCAGCACAATGAATTAGCTCCTCTTAAGACTGTCTTAGAGAAAGGGCCCTTCTGACAGAGCCAAGCAGATTAGAGCACAAGACCCGAACATGGTCTTCTCCCAGTGCCCTGGGTTTTCTGGGGAAAAGCAGTCTGCCATCCGCAATACAGGGAGTCCCAGAGCGGCTGCATCAATAGCATTTTAAAAGCTGGTGTTTATTAAAAATTAGAATCTTTCTCTTGCTAATGCTGGTGAAAGTGAGGCATTGCAGGTCAGTCATTGTCAAGTGCTGCTCATCCCAATCTCTGCTGTTCCAGTCAACTGCAGCCCAGGGCTTTGAGTTACTCCAATACTCCACAGATTTGATTCCTGGTTTCTTCCATCTCCTTACTCATCCCTCCTGGGCCCTGCAGACACAGTGAGACAGAGCAGGATTTACCAGGAAGCCTGAATCTTTGCCAGAGAGATAATTCTTGGTGTTGGCAGGCAAGCTGCGGACTTGTGTTGTGTAGCCTTCATTTATTCTGCACATTGACTTGACTGTATGGTCAGGTGGGACTGTGACCAAATCTGACAGCAGGCAATTAAGCTTAACTGAAGGTGAAAAAATAATAATAAAAGATAAACTGAGGCAAACATGGTGAGATGCGCTGTTCTGGGAGGCTACTTGCCTGCAAGAGCTGGTTTTCTTTTGCTGGAGATGGGAGATCTAGGAAAGACAACTGACTTATGCACCTCTTTATGTTTTCAACTGTGGTCTTGCTTTTAGTGTGACACCCTCATGTACGAATGAGTCTGGAAAGTCATTTTATGACAAGTTCAAAGGATTTAAAGTCCAGGTTCAGCCTAGGCTTCCACTATGTCCAGATTCATTATGAGGGACCAATAAACAAGGAGTCTCTTGAGCTCATGCACACTGAGTGTCTGTATCTTTTAAAATACGTTCCTGTGCATGTTGTGCTCTTCTGGTAGTTTTTCTTTAACAGAGTACTACCAGCTGTCATAATTTTAGTAAGAGCCTCCTGATGACTGATACTTTCCTTAAAGCTCTTGATCTTGGACTCAAGCTATTTTGTGATAATCACTACTTTCATACATAAAAACCTCACATAATTGCCAAGACACTCTTTCCAATGTGACCTGCCTGTGCTCAATGGGTCAAAAATAAAAGACAATAAAAGGACATAGATTTTCCAACCTTACGAATTAAGATATGTGCAGCTGTAACGGAACGAGGCCTGTCTCAGTAATAGCTCTCAATCCTGAAGAGCTCTTCCTCTTGACAGAGATCTACAGATGGATTTGTGCAGCCAAAGAGAGGGACTGCTCTTTCTCATGGAGCATTTAATGTTTTTCTTTTGGTTCCTGAATGTAGAATTGCATTTAACTTCATTCACTTGAAAATCCTGCTTTTTAAAATGAAGATCCATTTAAAAAAAAGATAAAGATGCTGTGAGATATGTAAGTGGTTTTAACTGCAACCAGTCTAAATGAATAACTGCAGAAGAGGTGTGGTATAAAGATACTAAGGGCCCATATCCCTTCTATGAAATGGGATATGAAGATATGAAGGGCATGTGTCCAGACTGCCAAACAAAGGGACCACAAAGTGACAAGAAAATCCTTATGGGCCTGAAACTTTAATTTTTATGTGTGGTTGCACACTGCCCAGTGCATTCCTGTTATGAGCAGGGAAAAAGGGACAGCTCTTGAGTGAAGTCTTAGTGTCCTGGATTAGCACAGAGGGCTTTTTCCTTATTGCAAAGGTAAGTTGGGAAAAACATCTGTGAGGGAAGCTATGATTTGATTCCAAATCCTGGTGTCTCCAAGATTCGGGGAATTTATGTCAAGACTTAGTCTAAGTGATAACTGAACACTTACCAGGGAGCTTTAGTTGACGTGATGAGAAGACATCCTTCCACAGGCTTGAAGTATTAGCAGAGAAAAATGCAGCAAACTTGCCCACCAACCTGTTTCCCAGTCTAAAAGCTCCAGGGATGTAAATAATATCTCAGCCACCATTAACGTTTCCCTGAAAGAGAGAGGCATTTAGGAGGGAGTGAGGTTTGTAACAATGAAATGTCAATGGTGACATTAAAGAGGAAACAAATGTTCCCGATCGATGCTCTGAGAAGCGAGCTGCAATAGATCTAAGTAGCTTGGCTCTGTGTCTGCACTGGGATTTCCCCCCGCCTCCACATCTCCTTTGCTGTTCATCATATTTCATTCCAGTTGAATGTCTGCAGAGGCAGCCCACTAAAAGTCAAGAGACATAAAGACCTCATGGGCTTTTCCTATGCCGCATGTAATTGCCGTACTCGCTGTCAATTGCAGGTTTTATGGCTACTTTGAGGCAAGACACTGGTTCCTACAAGGGTACCAGGGGTTACAGTTATCGCCCTTCAGATCCTCAGGTGCCAACAGGCTGGTGGATAAACCAAAATAGGAAAATGACTCATCTCAACGAGTTGTTACCATAGGATGTAATTGTTACTGCTGTAGAGGAAAAGCAGGAGAAATGGAGGAGCTCTAGACAGCAGCTTTGAAACAAGCAGAATCTCTTGTACCTGAAGCTCTCACAGGGGCAGAAATGCCTTGGTATGGTCTTGGTTCCTTGGTCCTTTTTCTCCTGCCCTATCTCCAAGCCCAGAACTTCTCAGCCTTCTGCAACCACTGGAGCAACCTGCTTAGGGACTTGCAATCCTTAATCCATGAATGGGTATTTCAGTAAATAAGCTCCATTACGGAGCTGGGCAAACAGTAACCGTTTAACTACGTGAGAGCTCATGAGGTCTCCTACATTTTGCGGACAAGGTTTTATTCTGCAGTACTGAGAACAACCAAAATTCTCAGTCACCTGCCGTGTTAAACATTTGTTCAAGTATGAAGGCACCTGTCAAAACAAGCATTAAACTCGGAGTTTCTTACACATGCGCTAAGAATGCGCTGACCTCAAGCGTAGGGCTACTTAAAGCCAGAGTCTCACAATTATTACTGCTAGAGCTGCCCCCCTGTGCATGAGCAATTAAGTTGTCATTAGTGCAAGGACTTAGAACCCTATGCCGCCTGCGGGGTGAACTGTGGAGAGTATATCCCAAATGATGTTAATTTATTATTTATATTAAGTGGAAGTACAAAGTAATTAAGAGAGTTAGAGGCTGTTGGCTCCCTGCTATTCTGTGCTGAGTGTTGTTTCAGCTACGGCCACAAATTGAGTTTTCCCAGTATTTTTCCATTATGCACCTGAGAATTTTGGCTAATAGTCCCTACACCCTTACTGCTGTGCACCTCACATCCAATAAATGGCTAAAATACATAAACTGCTGTGGCCAACAACATACCAGGAATGATGTTACCAGTACAGTATCCGAATAGCCGTTGAGTCCCTGACTAGCCTTGCAAAGTACCTGTGGCAGGGAAAAAGCAGCTCAGTTCACGTTAAGCCCATTCAGAATTGAAGAAGTTTATTGATTAATTAACAACAGCTAATTAACTGGCAGTAAGAGAACCTCACATTCAAGACTGATATCAGCAATACAACAGATAAACTGCAATATGAGCCATGTACAAAAATGTTAAGAAAAACCTAAAGATTTCTAAAAACCCTTCTGCAACTAACCTTAATAAGTTCTCAGGACACACACACACCCCGAGTTATATGTGAACACTTCTGCCCCTCTTAGGACCTGGGGGTTGCAGGAAGGTTGGGTTCCCTCACTTATCCATCAGCTTGCAGCAGATCATAGAATCACAGAATGGTTTGGGTTGGAAGGGACCTTAAAGATTGTCCAGTTCCAAGTTTCCTGCCATGGGCAGGGACACCTTCCACTAGACCAGGTTGCTCCAAGCCCCATCCAACCTGACCTTGAACAATTCCAGGGACTGGGCAGCCACAGCTTCCTTGGGCAACCTGGTCCAATGTCTCACCACCCTCACAGTAAAGAATTTCTTCCTCACATCTAATCCGAATTTACCCTCTTTCAGTTTAAAGCCATTACCTCTTGTCCTATCACTACCTGCATTTGTAAAAAGTCCCTCTCTGGCTTTCTTGTAGGCTCTCTCTAGGTACTGCTGGGCCCACATTCTCCTAGGCTCAGCTGGTCTGGCAGAGCGAGCCATCCCTGCTTGGACCGACCCTACTCCCCATGCCTTCTTCCTCAGCCACCGCCTGCCTGAGGCTGCAGCAGAGCCAGCAAAGAACAATTCCTCCAATAAAGCCCTGTTTTATGGGTGCGCTGCTTTGCCTCTACCTGTCCCTCTTTGCACATTTTGTTAAAACTGGCCCATTAAAAAATAAAATAAAAGAGGTGACTTCCAAATTAGATAATAAAGCCGGAGCCAATTGGGCCGTTAGTGGCTATGAATTTTTTATGTCTGTGCCATTGACATGATTGAGCAAGATGGGAAGGGGAGGGAAATGGGAGCTCTTTGCTGGGGGTCTGATCTCTCAATTGGATTTAATGCAAGAGTAGAGGCAGTACAAGAAAACAGACAGTCAGGGACAGTGCAGATCTGTGCTCTAGTCGTCAAGAAAGAAACAAGGGAACAAGGAACAGTCACATACCTTTCAGTACACATGCTGCTGATTGCAGGCAGGACCTAGGGCAGTAAGAGATCAGACTTCAGTGGTTTCCAGCTTGTATTACAAATTAGGGGTTGTATATAAGAGGTGCCTCAATTTTTTTTTTTTCTTGCTTCTTTCTTTGCTCTTGTTCAGGTAATAAACTGGAAAAATAGAGGCAAGATAAACATTCTCTTGGGTTAAATGAACCCAAACCAATCACCTTTTTTTGTTGAAACAAGCCTTCAGCTTGGGTTGAGTGTAACAGTTATGCAACCTGGATCAAAAGCTTTTTGCTTTTTAATGGTTTGTTGTTTGGGGCTAAATTTCTGTATTAAATATTATCTCTGAGGGAAGACAAAATGTCTCATCACTATTGAAATCTTTCTTTTCAGCTGAGGAACTCAGCTGTTAAATGGATCTGAATTGTTTCAGTCCAACAGTTCCGAAGAGCAAAAGTACTTAAGCACACATTTTCGCTGTGCCAATTTGCTGCCTTTCCTTGGGCTCATGCTGTTGCTACTCTGCTGGTATCTGTGAAGCTGCTCATGGTACAGTTTCTCTGTGTAGATAAATGTAGCCTATATTCTACAGTAATACCAGGTAGGAGGTAAAATGCAGTAGCTCCTATATACACACTTTTACTTTGGAATAAGAGGCCTCTGCCCATCTCTGTCATGCAACTACCTTCCCTTCCCAGCCCAAGTTCAGCTCAACACACAGGAGTATACTAACCTGCTAAAAAGCGCTCTTTCTTACACAATAGACAAGGAACGACTATGAAAACTGCTCAAACAGATGTGCATTACCCTGTCTGGGTCTGAGCCAGCTGTACACTGGAAGTAACGTGGCTGTGGTTTGCATGGTGCTAAGTCTAAGTCCCAAAGGGAAGCCATCCACTCCACTTTTATTCCAGACTGTAGTAGTCCATGCAAACTGGAGAGGAGAAATGGGCTTGCTATGTTTCGCTCCTGATATACTGGCTACGTGTTTTGACCTTGTTTTTCACCAAATCTGCTCTTTCAGGTTGCATCTTCCTGTAATGACTTTCATACATCTACCACAGTTAGGTACGTTCTGCTTTTCTTATCGCAGAGATTGACACTATCTTAGGCATGAGGAACAGCCACTGTTCAACTGCAGCGTTCAGCACTGCGAACCAGGAGAAAATACAAAATCCACACACAAACAGAAGTGGGGAACTGGAGACAGGTAAGAGCATTTCCCTTCTACTTCACTATTTGCTTAATCAGGAGATGATCCTTGTAACACTTAGGCCTGCAGAGGTGAAATTGGAAATGTCTCATACTGCACTTCTAGTCATATCTTCAGGGTTGGTGGCCCTCTCTTCCATTTGCAAAGCAAACGAACCAGGACCTATTTTACAGCACTAAGACAGAAATGAATACTCAACATGTACCAAAATGCATATAGAAGGATGAGCAAGTGCAGACTTACCTAGGATCACATCCAGCCAGCCCTCAGGATGTATGAATGATCTTGCTTCATCCCCAACAAGGGACACTTTTTCAGGATGAGTAGGTTTAAAAAGCAGAAGGGGTCTGCAGAGGTTGAGAAGCCCTAAGCTATTCTGATCTCTTGTTAATTCAGTGCATTGATCCTCTCTTATTCATTACCACACAGACTTGCGGTAACTGTTAATTGAAGTACCTCTTCATTCTGTTATTCTGGGAGGACCACATGCTCTTATCTACCTTAAGCAGAAGTATGCAGTGACTTAGATCATTAAGCAGAGATGGATTTTATATATAAAAAAGCCATATCTCACATCATTAACATTTAAGTCACCCTTCTGCATTTTTTTCCCTAAATAAAATGATTTGGAAACCTGCAACAATAGGGATTGGCTGCACAGAAGCCTCACCAGGCATGATTAAAGGGGAAAAACATGTGAGGGGAAGGATCAGAAAGGTTAGCAAGGGTGGGAATAGGAAAGGAAATACAGCTGCTTCAGAAACTAATTACGCAGCACCCTGATTTCTCCAGTGTGCCAGCAATATTGCTTGTTCTTAGCAAGACTGAAGCTCCACCAAATCGGAGGTAGCAGATACCCAGAAGCAGATGGGGACAGTCAATGCCTGTGGAAAATGGGCACTGCTCATGCAATCTCAGTGAAACTCTGGTAACTCTTTGTAGAAGAATCATACAGTTATTCAGGTCAGAGGGGATGTCGGAGGTGTCTGGTCAAACCCCATACTCAAAGCAGAACTAACTCTGAAGATAGATCCAAATTCAAAATTAGAGCAGGTTGCTCAGGGACTTGTCCACTCAAGTTTTGAACGTCTCCAGAGACTGAAGTCTGACATTTTTTCTACTGTTTCATTTTTTTTTGTCTGGGTGAACAAACCCAGATCTCGTGAACAGGGTTACCCTGAGAATTTAATTGCTCCGGGAAGTAATTGGCCACTGTAGTGAAGGACTATAGTGGTACTGAAATTAGTTGGATGTGTGGATGAAAGGAGCCAGAGGAGTTGGGATGATACAACTCTGTAGCCTTCAGTCCAGTTTTTATCTCCCAGTTAAGATTATTTCGTTCTTCTCTCTGCTTGTTCAGCGTTAACTAATCAAAATGCTTCTGGATGGCCTATATCATAGAGGAACTTGGATTTTGAGTACCCAACTTGAACAGTTTCAATCTTCTTTGAACAGATCCCAGTGAACTCCATGTCTTCAAGATCAACTGTAGAAGCTGTGTCTACTCTGCAGGGCAAAAATGGCCTTGAGGTTGGATTTGAGATCAAATTCACATCCTCTAGGTTAGCTGGAGCATTCACAGGGTTGTTTTCATGGCAATTCAGCCACGATTATCCAAGGGTGGGTTGGATGGGGTAACCTCCCCTGTGGACTAGAAGCTGAAGGCTTGAGGGACATTCTGAGATCTAGAAGTCTCTGATCAGGCAATCAAATTGCTCTCCAAACACCATGTCTTCAAATACCTATGTGAAGGAGATCATTTTTGCAAGGGATGCAAGAAACAGTGGCTGGAGGCAGAAACAAGAGCAGAAACAAAGTGTAAATCTTTTACAGATAATTTAATTAGCTGCCAGACCTACTTGCCACAGGAGGAAATAAACTTTCCACCTAGAAATCTCTTTAAAAAGAACAGGTTTTAAAAAGATCAGCTTTTGTTCTTATCTACTGTTCTAGAGATGAGCAGAAAATACTTGTTGAAACATGATTTATGCAGAAAGATGATCTTGATCATCAATAATGCCCTATCTGGACTTCAGCCACCTTACCTGATCATTATCATGAAATATCCATCGCTCACCCAATTACTTCAGTCTGAAGCACCCAAAAGCAAAGCTTTCTTCACAATTTGAGACCAGAATTCAGTGGGAGATATGGCCCTGCATCAGATCCCCCATCGGCTTTCTCGCAACATTCATTTCATCTTACATTTCACTTTGCAGCTAAGGTTGTTTTAGCAAACTGAAGGTCGTGTTTATCTGCAGACAGAATAGATTATCCAGGCTGTCTGAAATACAAAATGCAAAAAAGGAAAACAAGAGCAAAGGAGATGGGCTCTTTTATATGTGTTTATTCTTCTGTCCAAAACTTAAGTTGCTGAAACAATACTCTAGGCCAGTTGCTTTATCATTTCAAAAGCATGCTCAAAAATGCTACTTTGCAATTAATAAGCAAATCGCATTTACATTCCAGTGCCAACTTTTAAATAATTACAGGGTAGGAGAACATCATGAAAATTAACTGCAGTTCCTGAGGCAGCTGAGGCCCTGAGGACTAATATTGTGCAATTATCGGAAGGTAAATATTCGCTCAGACTTACCCTGTGGTCACAGTGAAAACAAGGCAGTTAGACTTGAAGAGCATTTGGGATGACAAGGAAGCCTGATGCTTCGTTAGCATCAAGGGTGGATTTGCTGGGGAGTTGGAGAGGCTGTAATCCACCTGCCCATTTCACATCGTCATCAGACAGTGGGCATGTGCTGCTGGTCACAGGGCAAAAGTTTTCCCTTAGGAATGCGATAGAATTATCTGGTTTCACATTAATGGAGTGTCAATATATAAGGATTTCTTCTTAGATTGTTTCCTCTTCTTTATTAGGTTTTCTCAACTGCAGTCTTCTTTAACGTGTCCGGCTTCACAACCAAGACACTTACCCCTTTCTGCCTTTGGCAAACAGAAACTGAGGCACTCAGACTGGTTCTGCACAGCACAACAGAGCAGGGAGCCTCCTGAATGCGGCGAGAAGGCAAAACCAAAATCCTGGACTCCATTTCAACACAGGTGCAAAATATATCCAGCACATTAGCCACGGAAAGTGGGAAGACTGTCTGCATCCAACACTAAGTTGGGTTTGAAAGACTCGGGGGTGAAGATTTATGTAGATAAAATTTTGGTAGCTGCCATGCTATTCAAACTCATAGGTTGTCTAGCACTCCTGTAGTAATTCAGAGCTTTTTTATTAGGCTCCTCTGTGCACAGCCACGAGGGAGCATGGCTGCTGAAGACGTCAGTAAAAAAGGACAGGGAGTCCTCTAGAGCTGGGAACTGCTGAGGACCTTCCTCCTCACAAGTCTAACTGCCAAGGAGAAAAGGAGAACAACTGTACCCTCTCCAGATGGGGAAGGGGTAGATAAAGATCTGCAGACCCTTCTCCAAGGTGAGTTTATGTATGTTGCAGCCCAGAAGTTGTTGAGAAGGGCAAGTTAGTGGAGAACTGTTATTTGACTGTGCTACTCCAGTGCAAGGAATTCATGGCAAGAATGGAAACGTTGCGATGTGAGAGAAACTCCGGCTTTCAGAGCATCTCAGATCCGGGGTTCTGACTGTGATGCTGTTCCTCTGGTTAGGTGGGCCTGATAGACCTTTCCCACAAAGGTGTAACCTGCATTCATGAGCTCTTTGTAAAGACCTTTTCCAAGCGTTTGAACTTGTGTTAGGGGATCGCAGAACCAGCCTCCCAGAAGGGTGTAGATTACGATGTCTGGAACAGTTTAACACCAAAACATCCATGTCTGGTAATCTCCAGTGACATCTCTCTCATCCTTCCTACCAAATATTTTTGACTAAGTATCTGTCATTGATATCCCAGCCCTTTTAACTCTCTGTTTGCACTGTTGGCATCCAGTTACTTTTAACTCTCCCTATATATCTACCCAGCTATCTGCCTGCTGAATAGATCTTTCCTCTTGGAAACAAGCTGTGGTACTTACCTTTGCCCACCATAAAGATTGCCAATTTCCTCCCTCCCCACCTTTGTGAACATAAAATCAATAGGAAAGAAAATAACTAAGACTTTTTATTTTCTTTAATGTCTTTGTCCACTTAAGAAGCATGCTAATCTGAGAGGACGTCGAGTATCTTTTGCTTCTGTTTATTAGACATTGAATCAAGGCAGAGAAAGGGAAACATCTATTGATCATCTGACCTAAATTGCAATTGACTGCAGTCTATTATCATACTGTGTCTACAATTATCCCAGGTTCCTAGCTCCCCAAATGGCTCTATATCAGAGACAAGACTTCAACAACATGCCCAGACTGGATCCCCATCTTGATTTCTGCTGACAAGTATTAATAAGGTTTCTGGATACTTTTTTTCAGAGCAGTCTGCTGGCTTCTTGCCTTCCCATTCCTTTTAAAGGACACATACACACATTTAAAGAGAACAGTTTTCGGGAGAGCATCCTGCCATGCATGAACATATTTTAATTCACGTTGAAAAGAAGGGGCTTCATCATAAATTCTGTACAGCCCCTCAGGTCCCAGAGGCTTCATGGGCAATTGAAATTGTTCCTCTTTTCCCTCCCCTTCGTGTTCTCATCCCAAGCATTATTTGCTTTGTCATAAGCAGAATTTGATAGTTACAGTGATTTCTGGCCTTGTACCACACAGACCCCTCTGTCTTCATCTTAATATGTAATATGTGATATATATTCTTAAAGGTTAATATTCACATCTATTTTTGATATGCATAAATTATCATAGTTGCAGATATTACAGTCTATGACTTTTTTTTTACTAAATAGCACCCATACTGCATTTCGCTCTCTCAGAACTGTCTTAAGATATCAACGATATCACTAATGCTCAAAAAACCTCCCTTTGTTCCCGGGACTAATTTTCATTATCTAAGGACATATTTTGAATAATGATTGCATTTAACATGTCAGCCATCATGCCAAATTTTATATGCGTATTTTATTATACAGCCAATATGTGGGCAACATGGAGTTTCAGCCAGTGTCCGGTCCCTGGTATGGAAATGAGACAGAGCTGGGATGGAAGCAACAGTTTTATCAGATCTGGGGTTGGCATTTTTTCATGTAATAGCTCTTATTTTAGAAAGACCTCCCCTATTGTGATCTACCTCATCACTACAGAGTCAGGAGACACATTCACTTTTGTTATTTAGGTTATTTTCTTTTCCAAAAAACAACAGCAACAAAAAATTACCATTTCCCCTCCTTTCATGGGAAATTTTCACTCTGGTTTGCCTCAGATTTAATTATCATCAAGCCCTACACAGAAGTATCTGTGTATGTATGTATTAGGGTATCAAATCCAATGGCTGCTTTTGGAAATGTGGGCCACAGATCAAAGAAAGTTATTGATTTACAAAGTCTAAAGGCCAAATATCCTGATCCTCTGATTTCCCTGGTCTAATTAGAGATAAATGTCTTCAGAAGTGATGTCCCTGTGAACCAGAGAGCACATTCCCACAGCATTTGGTGCCTCATCTCTTTGAGGGCAACGTTGCAGGTTGCCTAATGTTATTTTGAGGAACATGAGCCAAGCTCCATGATTCTCTTTCCTGGATAAAAACGAGCAAAATAGACCCAGTGAGTAAAAAGAAAGATGTTTTAGCCTTGACCTGCCTGTGCACCAAGACGTCCATGTGCCCATTTGGCACAAACACGCAAACATGAGAAAGCTACTCATATCCGTGAAACGTCACAAAGTTGCTGGTAGTGATTGAGTTCTGGATGCAAAATTCTTTTACACGCTAAATGCCTCACACAAATTCTGTGTAGTCCAGAAATACTCCAGAAGCTGAATAATGAGGACTCTGCAAAGATCTTGATTTTGCTCTTTAAAGAAGTCATTTATTTGTAATACAGTTTGTGACTGGCTCTCCCATATGCTTTGATATTAGTTGACGGCAGCAGAGATACCTTGGTCTGCACGCTGAGGGACAGAGGGGACTGTTTAGGAAAGCAGTAAGCATGAAGGAATACTATTTTAGGGTACTATGGAGAATATTGCTATAACTGCTCATAGCATCTTTTCTAACTAATACTGTTTTCCAGTGAATTGGCCCTTGTTAGTCAGGCTCCATTGCTGTCTTCATGGTTAAAAGGAAGCAAAATTTAATGCCTGTCAGCTGTTAAGTCTTTAAGTGCTTTTCAATTCGAGCAGCTGGTCATCCACACACATACAGCAGGATACATACTTTTTATTTTGTGAAAAAATCTGATGAGGAAAGGAAGAGAGTATCTTGCTCCCCTCCTGGTATCCCTTACTCCGAGTGTGTGATCATGGTGTGTGCTCACTCAGCTCAGATGAAAAATTAAAAAAAGGGGAAAAAAAGAAAAAAAGTAATGACTGCTCCCGATTCCCAGGGAAATCCATTATGTGAATTCAGATCTACGGCAGCCCATTCATTGTTGTCCCTAGGGCAATTACTGCAAACAACATGACACTGGAGCTGCACCACTGCTAGTTAAGTCATATTCAGCTTTATGATAGGGTTTTCCAATAAAAATCCAAGCCACAGTGGTTAAAGGACACAGGAAAGGAGACAGGAGCACAGAGCAGCCTATTTAGCAGCTGTGTACATTAGGATTACATAAATCTGGGATTATTCAGAGTTTTGGCAATTTTCCTTCGCTGTGAGATTATTTTTTGTTCAGGGAGGGGAAACCCATTGACAAACTGGATTAAGTCCCAAGGAGGTCATCGGGCTGGTTAGGGCACTGGAGCACAAGCGAGGAAACGGGATCTTCTTCTGGAGGTAAATGTCCTGTGGCCAGAGCTGTGCCTGTGGCCTCCTGGGTGTCCTTGGATGATCAGTCTTGTACTTCTGGAAGTCATCAGAGGGACTGCGCATGGAATAATGTGTATGGCCCCCATGCAAATGGACATAGAAAAGATTTCCACGTGAACATTATCGACTTCTCAACACAAGTGCAAAATCCTAAATTGAACATGGGGAAAAAATTTTTAGTTGAAAAAAGGCAACAAGTTTAGGGAGATTTTGATGAATAACAGCTCAGCTAAAGCTCAAGTAGTAGTTCTCTTAAGGAGATGATGATGTTAGTTGTTTTTTGATGAATGTTGATATTAATTGATGTTAGCTGTTAGTTGGTGAATACCAACCTGTAACGGTGCAGTAACTTCTTTAAACTCCTGAGCTCTCTGGAAATTGAACCACAGACACAGCACTGGCCAAGACTTCCCTTGGGAGAGCACTGATAAATTGTACAATCCACTAAGAATTAATTCTGTTCCTGAAGAGTCCCGATAATAGCAAAGTGCTGGCACACTTTTTGGTTTTTTTTTTCTTGCAGTGAAAGAACATTCTGGTTTCCATTGAAAATATATCTCCTCTTTATTTCAAGAGAGTTTCAACAGATTAAGATAAAGGCAACCAAAAACTTCCCTTTGGCAAGTCATCTTGACAAGAGAAGAAGACAGAAGTCTTTTCAGGCTGGTCTGTCCACTTGTTCTAGTGAACAGTGTCTTTTTGCACTTTTTGGTGAAATGAGAATTGTGGTGGATTTGGGCTAAAATTCACAGAGTCTGGCGCACTCTGAAGTACTTATTTAAGTGGGAAGACTCTGCTTTATCATAGATGTGTTTAGGCTGTTTGTATATGGGACATGATTCTTGTTTTTCACCTCCTTTGTGTTCCATAATGCCGCAGAGCCCATAGAACCAAGTTGAAATTTTGTAATGGCAATTAAAAAAAAATGTGCTGTTTCAAATTATAAAAGAATTAAATATGGCTAAATTCGAAACCGTTCTGGCAAAGTGTAATAGTAAAAGGCCATTAAGTGAGCTGTCCATTTATAGAAAACATAAGATATAAAATTCATTTTTAATGGACTGTTTCCATGGAAATGTTCTTTAGTAGAGACATTTTGTAGTGTATTAAGCGGCACAAGGAGTTAAGCTGACTGTAGCGGTGAGTGTAATGCAGGGTCTATGGTTTGTAAAAAATTGAAACCGTTAAAAGGTTTACAGCCAGGAGAGTGAGGAATATTTCAAAGCCGTTTATCACTCACCCGGCAAAATTGAGTGCTAAAACTCAGCACACCTACCGAAGTGGAATCCCTTCATTAGATCGTTACCCGAATGTCTCAGAGAGAGAAAATGTGTTCCTTGATTATGGAGGTAATAATAATTATAGATAATTTGTACATCCTCATTCCATTAATTGATGGAATCTTGAAGCATTTTCCAAATATTAATTAAATAACTCATTCTACACAGTAAAATCACTCTGCACAATAAAATTTTGCTTTTATTTGCAACTTGCTCCTTATGCCCATGCTTAATGATTGCCATTTAATGTTGGAATTTCACTAGCGTGCTGCTGAGACTGTGGTCTAGGCAGAAGAAGCCAATGACTGAGGTCCACAGATGACCTGGTCCATGTCCTAGAGGCTACAAAAATCAGATAAGAATGAAAAAGGCTGGGGGAAAAAGCAGAGTCTCAGAAGGGGAGAGGCTTTGTCTGTTATTTTGAGACATTGCTTTTCCAGATAAAGAAGATACCCCGGACATGTTCAGTCAACATTTTGTTGAGAGTGGGTCTGAGGGGTCTAAGAGAACACGGCCAAGCTCTTCCAGTGACTCAAAAGGCTTCCCTTTTCTGTGGACTCCAACATTAGAGTCTGATAGAGTGATATGGATTCCTTTTTTCTGCATGCATGAAAAGTTCAGTCAGTGCTCTCTGTGCGGTACAGATCAGAAGGACTGACTCCATCTGCAGGTTCAGGAGAGCCATATTAGTTTGAAGCTTCCCTGATCTGAGCTATCCTGCGCTGTGCAGTGCATGTGTGCATTGGCTAAATCCTCGCTTCAAAGTGAGCTGACGTTATGTACCTGTGACCAGTTCATGTGCATGTAGCTTGAGCCAGTGAGGAAAAGCATCCATGCATGAGGAGGCTGAAGCAATGCTATCAGAAGTTAAGATGTGCAATAATGTAAAGCTCTGCAGTATCCAGCTGGTCAGAAGGAATTGTTTTACCTTCTCTTTGAAAAGAAGGCAAGGTTGAATTCCACCTCCATTTTGGGACAGAAGGCCCAGAGCTGGGCAGAAGGAAACGTAAGGCGCTAAATGCAGTTAAAACTCAGCCTGGCTACAGCTGGGTCTGTTTATATAGACCTAAGTCAAATTAGAAGAAGCTTTTCATTTATAAGTTGAGTCTACAGTAAAGACCAGACATAACAGCATTTTTTAAATACCCTGAAGCACTGAAATACTGGCACAGCAGGAGCATCCCGTCCTGTTCAATATGATTGAACAGCTGAATAAGGATAAGGGCAACCTCGGCTGATGGTTTGTAGCTGATTTCAACCTTCACACACACATGGGTGAGAGTGCTTGCTTTCTCCACGGCTACCAGCTCAGCCCTCTGAGACTGCTGTCCGCACACAGCACAGCAGGAATTTAATCCAGATGTCAAACTGCCATCAGTTTTGCAAACAGAAGGTCTGTTGGAAATCCACTGGGAGGCTTCATCGAAGCACATCAGCCCAGCACCTTCCTGCCTCCAGCCTGTTACACAGGGACCCACTGCACTGGAAAGAGCAGTAAAAAATGACCCTGCTTTTTCCTCCAGATAGTAATGGGAAGGGCTTAATTTGCTAGCCACCTGGCCCTTGTTAATGAAAGGTTGTTACCAATGACCCAGAGGCATGTTTACTCAATTCTCTGTTGGGTTTTTTTGTGTTTCTTTCTCTGGCACTCAGAGAAGCAGAAGGAAGTTGCTTTAATGCAAAGTGACAATTTGCAACTGAGACCATTTCTTTCTGTCAAGGAGCGTAAATGGCCAGGAAGAGCCTTCAGGTCTGCAGATG
This sequence comes from Elanus axillaris, assembly GCA_026212715.1. Lineage (NCBI taxonomy): Eukaryota > Metazoa > Chordata > Aves > Accipitriformes > Accipitridae > Elanus > Elanus axillaris. The sequence continues at coordinate 51,601,983 of JANZLQ010000029.1, read as the reverse complement.
CCCAGCCACAGAGGCTCTAATGCCACTTCTTGTGCCTTCTCTTAGTACCACTTGGTTGGACCCATTTACGGAGCCAAGTGATGCCCTGGCAACCCTCCATCCTCCCAGAACTAATCCTACATGGCCAATTATGTCCTGAAGCCTTTCACACTCCAATCTCAGGCTTTCATACGGGTCCACCAGCATTGCCTCACTTTTAATCACATCATCAATGATTTTGAGCAGTGCCACCATGGAAACTCTTGAGCTGGACTGCTTCTTCTCAGCTCTGCCAACCTGAGTTGGTACTAACTTATATCACTTGCTGCTACTCCAGTCATGAGCCTCACTGGGATAGAGACCTATGTCTATATGAGCTGGTAGAAGATGGAAAATAGAACACATCTCAACATGGTCATATTCATTTAGAAACTCTTTCTTGTTTCCATTTTCTCAAAACGATCATTTTAGCCAGCTCTGGTTTAGTGCACACATGCAAAAAGTTTTCTTTTAAAGGGTTTAAAAGAGCTTACATAAGCTGTTTAATTTCCCTTTCCATTTAAAAATACTACAAAATTTATCTAGTCGTGGTTTTTGTGTCTGCTCAGCAATATCCTATGAATCTTTTGGTTAATTCTGGATAAAAAGTTTTAGGAGAAAGCAATGCAGTCATTTTTGTGAGGGCTTGCAAGCACAAATGCAGGCCAATCTCTTATACAAATCTTTCATCTTCAAAAAAGAAGTCACACAAGTGCTAAATCCTCATGGACCCTGTGGGTTGAAAAAAATACCAGAAATAACAACCACCACATTGCAGCAACTCTGTTCATACACTTTGTGCTGCTCAGTCTCTTTACAGTATATGGTGAAGAACAGGCTGAAGGTGGAATGAGGTAAACCAAGCCCCATGTCCTATATATTCTCTGTGCATATATCTCGAGTGTCTGTACTTTGTGCTAAAAGTGTCGACACTATGCCTAGGAATAGCTCAACATATGCCTTGGAAGAGCTGAGATTTGGTGGTTGACTGGGCCAAATCTGGCCCTGATTTATGCACGCAGGTTCAATGAGAACTTAACCTGTGAGACAAGTTGAGTGTGCTCAGAATTCCCACCTTCAAAGAGCTCCAGAGCTCTGGCTAAGACATTATCTGACTGTAAGCTTCCGCATCCTGATGTGAGCACAGGAAGAACCAGCCTGAAGAATGGGCCGATACCCAAATTTAATTAGCAGTGTCAATGTCCTCTTGTGCCTTCATAAGGCTGATGGCTTAATGACATCTTTCGCCAAGGTGTGCCCTTCTGCTCGAACTGACCCAGATTCACGGGATGCTGACACGCAGCAATGACTTTGACTGTTAACTCCGTTACATTCATTATACTTTACTATTTGCTCTTTCTGTGGACAAAAGGCTTTGTTTGTTGGTTTAATCTTTCAGTAGAAGGCTGGTGATGTAGTTTGGTCGGTGAGATAAAGTCAAATGCCCTTGCCTCCTTTCCTTGTCTGAGTGTTGTCCCTGGTTGTGGTCTCAGACAGGATGCGTTGTGCCTCCAGCTATAAAAAAGAAAAGCCACTTTATTAATCAGATTACCTCAGAATAAAAAAGAATAAAAATAGGAAATGAGACAGGATTTTGGACCACCTTGGATAATACAGGAACATGATACCCTGGCCTAGTCCTTGGGTATTTAATTTGTTTGGTGAGGATATGTTAGAAAGAAACAAAAGTAAAAGTAACAGCAAGGGAAGAAAATGGCTCCAGAGAATGTACGTCTTACTGGAGAACCATGACTTGTGAAGGGTAATGACTGTAACCAAAGCAACAGTTTTGCTTTTTTGTTGGTTTTTTTTTCTTTTTTTTTTCCTTCTCATGTAGCAAAAATGAACATAAACCCAAAAAAACCCAAAACATAAAACAATTTAGTTTATGAAAACTGCCCATGCAGTTTACTGTTGGCCACAGACTCCCAAAAGGAAGGCTTAGACCTGCTGAATAAACCCACCCAATGCACCGGCTGCACCATCTAAAGCCGGCCGAGGAGATAAGGAAGGGTTTGTGCAATTCTGCCTCTGTGCAGGCAGGGGAAAATGGGAAGGTCAGACTTTTATACAGGGGCCATGATGCAGAGATACCACCCTACAGCCCTGCCTCCTCCTCAGTCTGTGTGGGTTGTCTTGGACAAAAGGTTGACCATGGGAATCCAGCAAGGAAAGGGTGAGGCAGAATCATCCCTTTCTTTCCTTTTCCCTATAAAAGGCATGGCTTCGGGCCAAAGTGAGACACAGTGTTGAGTAGGTATTTAACACCCAGTAAATCTTTACCTGCAGTAGGAAAAACTCTAGGCTTGAAACTTTCCCTTGCTAATTTAACTAAGTGTTGCAGTGACCAGACCTGGAAACACTTCAGGGCTTGCCAAGCCATTTGGCATGAGCTGCTGTCCTCTCTTTTATCTCAAGTGCAGCCTTTTTATTAATAGAGGCTATAAAATATTCCTTTATTTTATGGCTGCACAAATATTCTTACATGCTCAGCTATCAAAAAAAAAAAAAAAAAAGAAAAGAAAAAGGCCTTTCTCACAAAGCCTGGGCATATGTGGGTGGCTTGAAACCTCACTTTGAGAGATGATACAGCCTTGACAGATAGCATGATAGCAGCGATATTAAGAAAACTTCTCTCCTTGGGCTGCCCATACACTTAATGAGGCCTTTCAGTTTGGCTCCCCCATTTCATCTCTGCTGTCCCATTAATGGCCCTACTTCTCCTGGTGGCTGCTCCTCACGTGCTCCCCATTAAGGAGAGATTAACCAGTGATGAATGGCAGCCTGGTTCCCTGAAAGCACAGCTGACATTCAGATGTATAGCACAGGAACTCATTAGGAGCAAGACTGGTTTCAGTGATAATAAACACTTCAGCAAAGTGCTTAGCAAGTTGCCCGTCTGACTCCCCACCCTGCTCTCCCATCAGGGCTACAAATATCTCTTCAAGACAGAGACGTGGAGGACTTGCAGGGTAAAATTTAAAATAAAGGAGGGAAAAAGGAAAATGCAGGACAAAAATAAAGTTATTTAATGGGCGTGAATGATATAAAAAGATTAACCTTGAGAGGCACTGTGAGGGAAAATATTGCAGTGCCCCGTCTGATGTACATGTGGGTATCAGTGCTGTGGGACAAGAGAAATCAGAACTATCTGTAGGATTTGGGAACTGTCATGGGAAATACCCCCAACTCCGAGCAACAGACTTAATCTAAAGTAATGATTTTCTCGTCATTTCCATCACGACTGAGCTCCTCCCTGCTTTAGCTCACTTACCCTCACATGGATCCCAGGAAGGAAGGAAGGAAGAGAAAAAGAATTAATTATCCAGCTAAGGTCCAAATTTCTCAGTGTTTGTATGTGCAAGAGAAGGGATTGATATTCTTGGTTAAACCCCCTTATTTCATCCTCCAGACCACAGTGTCTCCTTCATTTATGCAGTTGTATGGCCCGATCCTCCACCGTGCTCGGTAACTAAAGCAGTGCAAAATAATCCAAGTGAGGGGGTCCATTAAAATTATATTTGGCGTTGAAGAGGCTGCTAACCCATCATATGACCGACACTATGGGTAATGCTAGGCATCATAAAACCTATAGCACCCTCTTTAAACCACCCTGGAGTATGGCAAGGATGTGATTACTTGCTGAAAATACCTAAACTGAAGTCATATCTATACTAAGAAATATGGGCATAAATGTATTCACACCTACAAATACCGTTGGTACTAACAAGAGATTGCAACTATGCAGAATGCATTTACTGGCTCTTAGGTGGTGGAAGCTGGGTTTAGCTTTAGTTTGGTGCTACAAATGCAGATTTTAAAGGGAAGACACGTTGCGATGTTTGGTTTTGTTGAAAACATCTGGCCGAGTGAGCTCCGCTGTTGTGCTTGTATGTAGATCTCTTCCCTAAAGTGGTTGACCTGCCCAAACAGTTAATCATTGAGGATCCCACAAGGCAGAAAGTAAAGTTTCTTAAGGACAGACTGGAAGATACCTGGATACTTTCAGGCTAGCAACAAGGGTAAAAAAAAATAGATTTTTTTTTTTTTTGGTCCTTCTAAAGGTTTGTTTGGACCTGCTGGCTTTGGTGTTGGGAAAAGAAAAGGAATTAGAGGAGGAGGAGGGCAGAGAGCAGACAGGGAGCTCTGAAGAGCAGGGATTGTTGCTTCTGCTGCTGTAGGGAAAGGGAACAATAGGAGAGAGCTTGGTCAGAGAGGGCATCCCACCAAAACCCATCCCATTTACCTAGATTCTCTCTCAGCAGCAGTAGCAAACTTCAAAAGACAGAACAGGCAGCAGACAATAACCGTGTTGCTTCCTTAGGCTGTTTCTTCTTCTTCTTAGGTCTAGACCTGACCCTGAAAAGTTTCTGTCCAAGGAATAAACTCACCAATTCAAAGCAGGACTGCTTAGGAAACTGCTGCACTGAGGACCAAAATACCTGTAATTCACTTAAGAATAAGTTTGTTTTCCTGGTGCTGAAGAAGAAAATTGGAAAAGTGGAAGGGGACTCAACACTAATTAACCTTGCCTGTGATGGAGAATTACTGCAATTATTTCGCAACACGACTCCAAAGTGTGGAGCACTGGCTTTATACATAATGCGTCACCGTTATTATGAGCTGTAGTAGCCCTGGCATTGTGTGAGATTATTCCTCTATGTGGTGCGTACAATGTGCTGAGAGGGAAAACCAGCCAGTTACACAGAGAAGGCACAGAGCATTGCAGCAGGGTTAGCAGAATACAAATTGCCTCTGCAAACTGCATTTATTTTTAGCCAGGAGCTCCAAAGAGCAGCTATGAGCTATTCTTCAGGGAAGACTCTGGCACACAAAAAAGCAACAAGCTGTTACATTCACCCCTCCTGGCAAAAGTTGAAAAGTTGAGCAATGGCAAGCAGCTTCCATTGGAAGTTGGGGACTTGCTTCAGTCCAAAGGTTGTGCTCATTTCTCTTCCTTCTTTTCTGCCATCGAAAAAATGCCAGAGGGCAAGTGGCAGCTAAAAGCTCCTTGCTTTATTGTGTGCAGACAAAGGGTTTTTTCTAGCAAGAGCTTTCTCTGATTTATCATAAAAATAAAAAAATAGTCATAATAACCTTGGGATACTAGCTCATGCCAAACGACTGGAAAGGGAGGGAACCTTTCCAACTCAAAGGACAAAACTTGTATGTTTGCTCAAACCAAAGGCATCATCAGAAAGAAACTGATGGCTTTTGAGTTGGGAATAAAAAGGTTTTGAAATGTTTTGATCTCCTAAAACTCCAGGGACAGTTGCACGCATAACCTTCCCCTCTTCTTGTTTTGAAACTCTTACATGCATAAGGATCAGAGCTCAAGCACAGGCTAAAGTTACTACGCACAGCCACTTGCTGTGCATCATCTGGGCTTTAGCAATTGTCCATGTAGGCACCCTCAGCCTAGGGCAAAGGCATAATGCTTAGGCTCTCTTTACCTCCTAAAATGGCATATAACCCCATGTGAATCCATGTTAGCCTGGCCATGTATCTGAGCCCTTGAAAATCCATGAAGAAAAGATTTGATTTCCTAGGAAATGCAATTACACATATTAGCTTGAATTTTCCCACGCTGCATAGATACTTCTAGTGCCTTAAGTTTTCCTACTGCCTCTGTTTCATTTTACCTTTTCCAGGTTTTGGTTACCCTCCCTACTTGTCCTGATCTGAGAGAAAGACCAGCTTTAAAGAAAATCATTTTCATTGCTGGACCTACCCATACCCTCTAAACATTTGATGCTGGCTTAGAAAACAGACAAACCAGCAGGCACCTCAATGCTGGAATAACGACCCTGAAGCCTCTGAATAGGAGACTGCTTTAAGGAGGATGCTGGAGGTCTTTGCAGAGCTGTATTGAAAATCTCCCATTGTCGGTGAGGGTTTTTTTTTCCTGTCTATCCTGTCCTTTGCCAAAGGAGTAGTGCTCATTCTCCACACTGTATCTTGGAAGCACTTATTCTGTCCTTGCATCCTTGGTCAGCAGTGGGTAATCTCCTTTCCAAGCCGACACATCAGTCATTTGAGGGACTAAGGAGCAAGCATAAGGTGCAAGGCAAAAGACCTGATTCCCCTAAGAGGAAGGGAATCTACTTTCTTCTACTGTAAAATGGGGATAAAGCTGTTATGGCCATTTCAAAATTAAGGTGTTGTGTGCCCTGTGCCATGTGAAGTGCAGAAGTCCATGCGCAGTACTGCAGTTGGGAGGAGTTTCAGCAAAAAGGTGGCAGCTCAATAACCTGTTGAATATGGTAGAGGGACATTAGAAAAACAACTCAGAGAGGAGACAACTCTCTCTTTTCCCCTTGCATATGTATTTTCAATAACATTAGAACTATTATGCTGATGAGCCAATTAATCTTTTTCTCCCTCAAGTGTAGATGACAAGTATGGTTGCAAAATAGCTGTGTCCTGAAGGATGTTTGAGGGGCTGCTGCTGTGTTCCACGTTTTCCAAACATCTGTGCTCCCAGCATTGGAAAGGAATCTGCATGAGATGCCTGGTTTGACAGTTTGAGAAGATAAGGACATGAATTGAAGGAGAGGACAAAAGGCAGCATTAGGTTCAAAGTGATGGGTAACTGGAGGACATGGAAACAAAGATCTATATGAAGCACTGTTGTGTACAGTGAATGCATAGTTGCTTCATTTTAATCTTTCTTGGAAAGTTTGAGTTTGATGAGGGAGAAGAATGGATATTAGTGGAAGCATCTTGGGCCAGGAACAATGCCTACTAAGAGGAAGGAGTTGAGCCCTTCCATACAAGCCCAGCCACAAAAAGCAACTGTAATAGCTTCAAAACAAAGCTGCTTGTAAAAGGTAACCTCCATCCTGTTACTGAACCTGGACATGACCTCTTCCATTTGGGTAACATTCACATACACAGCTCTCAGGGGCTGAAGTGTCAGCTGAACAATAGCTTTCAGCTTACTATATACTGTGTTTTCTCAAGAGAGAGGTTCAAAATGAAGAGAATGATACTGTTTGTAGTATTTTAGTGAGGAGGATGAGAAGACAGACATGCGAGAGGATCTAGCAGTAGCTAGAGAAAGTGTAGGATTGTGTGTAGGGCAAGGTAGAAGATGTACTGTGATACAAGGGAAAGTGGTGGGAAGGAGAGCAGATTCCTCCAGGGGTCTTCCAGTTTTTGGGAGGGAAATAGGTATGTTCAGGATCAAAAGTAGTGGATTCACTTCTTAATTCCTGTCCTCCCTTCTGAAAACTCAGGTCCTGCTCTCCACATCAAGCATATCCTGATGTAAAGCGGAGATTTTGAGCTGCACTATCCATCTCTGGGTGCAGGTATGTGGGAAAGGGGTTGACAGAACACAAAAAGAAGAGGAAGGGAATGGGAAAGGGGAAATCATGGATGCCTCAAACTGAACCATGGAGAAGTGTAAAGTTTCCCTTACCTCCATATGAAGCATGAAACAAGGTCGTTCTAAGCTCAAGCTCTAGTGCTCTGGGATAAGTCGGACCATTTTTTATGAGACCCATTAGAGGTGAATGGTGTCCTCTGACGATACCCAAGAGCTGAGCAAAAAAAAATTCCTTCCTTCTAAATATTCATGCCTGCTCTTTCCTGGCAAGATGCAAAAACATAGAGTGAATTTATACATAGACTTCATTGCCCAACTAATATTGTGGAGCCACAATGCTGAGGAATACATTTCCTCCAACTCAGTCCCAAGCGGTCTGGCTTGCAGAGCAGACGCATCCACGTGCTGCTCTATAAGCTCCTTAGCTTGTCTCACCTTGTAGTGGAAATTCCAGCTGTGCTGACATTTAGCAAATGCTGACAGCAAACACTTTTCCTCCGAACTTGAAGGGAAGACACAAAAAAAAAAAAAAAAAAAAACAGGAAAAGAAAGAAACCCGCAATCCTATCACTGACAAATCCAAGCAGATTTGGAATGAGGACACCTGCTATGCAGAATAAAAGATAAAGACAGCGCTGTCATTAGCAGTGAATGTTGGGAATATTCCACCGAACCGATCAGGTTTTTGTATTCTTCTGTTGAATATGTAATATTGCACAAACATATTTATTGATTTATTAATAATTTGACTGTTTATTTTTCACCGGGAGAAAGATGAAAGCTTCGGTTTGCACAGGTTGATGATCAAATACCTCTACACTTCTGTACAGAGAAAAATTCATACAAAAATGAGCTATAACTAGAGTAGGAAAATATTTTTCCTCCTTGAGGGTTCTGGTTCCTCAAAATACTAGCGGGATATCTGAATTACTGGGGTCTGTATTTAAAGAACATTCTAATGAAGATTACTCTTAGGGATTAAAATAACCGCCTGGTCCTGCTCAAGCCTTGAATTACTTCAGCGTCTGAGAATTCACAGTCTTGCTGATACTCACAGAGGAGGGTTTTGGTGGATTGAGTACTCCAGGATACTGGCAACAGTCTCCTTAATCCAATGTCTTTTCTTCTGATTCCCAGTGGAAAGAAAGCTGCTTAATAAAGTGAGCATTTGTCATGAGTCTCTTGACTGACTTTACACCTTTAAGTGAAGATCAAAATGTCACTGTCTGATGGATCACTGACACAGTGGAAGAAGGATGAGAGAAACTAAGAAAAGAGAGAGAAATAGAAAAAAAAGAAAGAAAAAATAAGACAAAGGAAGGATGAGTCCCTGACAAATTCCCCCAAGCTCCAGGTGTTTAACCATTTGACACAAGCCGTGACTAGTGCAGGGTCATAATTTCAGACAGAATATCTAGAAGGGCTAGGAGGAAAAAAATCAGCATGAGTGTTTTGCAGATCCACTAATGGTGGAGAAAGACCTAAAGGAATAACCTGTTGGAAGGCAGGAAAGTCTCAGATACAACTATGCCTCTCCTCCCCCTTTCTCTATGTCTCCTAGATCAGACTAACCTCTTCTGCATTAACACTGGGAACAGCTTGGGCGTACTTTACATTTGCTGCCATTAAAGTAATCGGCCTGTCATCTAAACTCGCAAATGGATCAGGAAAGGAGGGGTGAGGAGGACACACGACTGGAAAATTAATTTGCACGAGAGTCTGAGCAGCAAGAAAAGTTGCCTTGGAGCTGCTCATTAGCCAAGCTGATGACAAAGCGAAAATAAAAAGAAGGTAAGTTTTAAGGCAGCTTTCTACCCAAGGTACTCAAACATCCATTTCCATCTGCCCAGGATGAGCAACTTTGCATGAATTAGGCTCATGTGCACCATATGTCTATTTATTTCCATCTTTATCCTCTTTGCAAAGCTGTTGGAAGAAAGCATGCCAAGTTAGTGTTTTAGAGGTTCAGCGAGATCAGTGCCTGGAACAAAAAAGCAACAAACCAAAAACCACCCCCAACAATCCTCCTAAAACAAAATAAAAATAAAACAACCCCCATGCCTAATCACTTTCACAAGAGAATTAGCATAATTTGTCTCCACTTTAGATTCTTCCACTGACAAACACAATAGCAGCAGCAAAGCAAGAGGTAATTAATAGCTAATATTCACTTTAACTGAGTTTAAATAACAGTTAGACATGCATCAATTATCACCAGACTTAGGGATATATACCATAAAAAGAAGGGCTGGGTAAACCAGGTCACTTAGTCTGAAGCGTGCAGGCCTGAAGGCAAGAACAGCTGTTTCTAAGCTATTCACGACAGTGTTTGTCTGCTCTTTTCTTGAAGATTTCTGTTCCTGGCTGGCATCGGGCATAGGGACTACAGACTACTCTTGTAATCAGGGCAGTTTTTAGGAGGAAGGCTTTAGGCATCTAACTGAAAGTTAAACAGAGCAAAAATAAACCCTTTGCAGTTAATTTATGCACACTCAAATTTTGAAGATAAGTCACACCTGGACCTTCTGGGAAGTAACAACCTTTGATACTAATGAAATGGAAGAATCCACACTGGAAAGCCGTTTGCACATCTGCTTTTGGGAGCTTGTGGAAAAAAAAGAAAGGAAGGTGATGGCAATGATTTGAAAGTGAAGTGTCCTTAGGGAGTTGAAATCTGGTCCTTTACAAGTTTAAATAGGAGTTTTGTGCCACAAGGAGAAACGAGCTGGAAGCGGAGGTCTCCTGGGTACTTAGAAAGCAGGTATCCACAAGTAATATTTAGACTCTGCATTGTGTTGCCTTATCTTCATGAAAATTTCCTTAATACATTTTAGGTTTGGAAGAAAAGCATTAATAATTGATTTCATTCACTTCTGAAGCACAGAATTACGTGACTAAGAGTACACAAAAAATTCTAAACCTCTGGATTTTGCTGCATGTATTTCACTTGGTATTTGTTTGTATGACTTAATCCATTCCACGGAATTTGCTCTACATTTTTGTGATAACTGTGATATGTACCAGCTGATTAAAACAACTCTGCCAGCTGACAGAAGGAGCTGCTTCAAATAATCCACATAATTGATGAGTGTGATGGGTTACAAAAATCAGGTGTCTTCAATGATTGCCCTGGAGGGCACAGGCTTCTTCTCAACGTTATAAGAAATGGCTGAATATCACAACCTACATTTATAGTAGATAAGGTCAAACGTGGTCCGTCAGTTGGCAACATACAAAGACTTAATTAATTTTCACTGTCTGCATTAAGTTAACTGGCAAGGCTGTTACCAAGATATAAAGACAGTTCCTCCAGAACAGGAGACTGATACTGGAAGAGTGATCAGAACCAGACTCTGTGAGATAAGACTTTAAATTCCTACTTCCATTCGAGTTGAGCTAAACATGAAGATGACTCTGAGAGTTGCTCTTAAGCAATATCATTTTCTTGATCAGTTTGCAACAATAATTACTCACTGGCTTTGGCTTTCAGTCTGGTTGATTTTTTTTCAAGATTTGACTGTATTACTTTTCTGACCTAAGCTACGTGGAGCTGGAGAAGGACTCCACAGGTCCAAAGATGGCTTCCCCCAGTTTTCAAGAAATCTCAAAGGGAGATAAATGTTATGAAAGAGGTTGGCACTATCTCCACGTTATCAAGAGGACATTCACCTGCAGAGTGTGTCTATACAGCCCATGGATGGTTGGTTCAAGCGGAGCAGAAAGGCAGCTAATTCACTGTAAAGAAGACAGCTTATTCTGTCACCTCTAGGGTTACGCCTGTCCTGACATATCACAGAGGAGCAGGGTCTGTTATTTCCATGGCTCTGATGCAAAATGGCACAGGATACCTCAGCCAACGTTCATGTGACTGCACTCCCCCCTCCCCTGCGAAGGGTGCCTTCATCCAGATCACATTTGGGAACAGCCACTGGCTTTTGAGATCTTCCAGCTGACTCTTCCTAGAGAAGTGCTAGTTGCCATGGACCAAAATAGCGTCAGGATTAACAATCAGACAGTGTAGACTATCAGAAAATAGTGCTTCAACCTGTACTCTGGACCTGTTTGCTTTATGAGGAAAGAGCTAACACCTAAATCTGCAACGTGGTGATAAGTACCAGGGATTGCTCTCTCTCCTGCTGCTGAGATCAGCTTCTGCTGAGTGAATGCAGATCCCTGGATGAGAGTATCAGTCTCAACCATGTTATGTGTATGGACCAAAATAATTTAATTAATCCTGCAATAATCACATGCATAATTTTTCTATACGTTTACTCTGGGAAAGCAGTTCACATTAAATTGCTTGTACTGTCCACCCTGGAAGTTAAATCCTTTTCAATTTCTCATTTTCTGAATGGCAGTACTTATTTGGATTGGTTGGGTTGCATTGCTTGTTACTGGTTATAAAAATTTGCATTTGGACGGGCTAACTTGACTCATCTTGGAATTGGTCAAGTTTCCCAAACAATTCAAATCTCTCTGTAGAATCACTCTGCCCTACTGAGAGGAAATCATTGTCTTTTAAAATGTTGTCAGAAGTGATTTTATTCTTATTCCCAAATCATTGGTAACGATGTTGAATAGTTGTTGCAGAACCAGCTTCAGTGATGATTTGCCATTGACAAGTTCTTTCTGAGATTAGTCATTTTACCAGCTCTTAATTGATTTGATCTTGATATTGCTCATTTAAAAAAAAAAAAAATCAGACTGCTGGAAATGAATCAAACCCTTTAAAAGAGTCTTACATTGATGCGGTTACCAGCATCACAGATCTTGTTATCTCATCAGAAGCATAATCAGGCTGGCTTGACAAGGACCCCTTCCATAAAGCACATTGACTGACATTAATTGTATTCTGACCCTCTGGTGCTTTATTGATTGCATCTTGTAACATTGTTTTCACTATTTAGTATGGAATTGATGTTCAGGCTTACCAGCTGATAATTACCATCACCAGCTGATAGTTACCAGCTCTTTTCTCATGTCCCACATGACATCAGTTTTGGACTTAATAGATCCTCTTGCTTGAACTGCAGTAATCTAATGAGCTTTAGGAACTATGTGAAGTCTTTGGAAACCATTACAAAGTTTTACTGATGCCCAGGCAGATTATTGCTTGCATCGATTGGAGCATTATCTTCTTTGGTTCCAGAACATCCCGTGGAATACAGGCTGTTGCACGGCCCTTGGGACCATCAGAAACATTGCAACCTCTTTCTGCAGAAGTGGAGACAAGTACCCCAAGAAACCAGCTGCCATGAATTTGGGGAGAATGGGAAGGGCAACAGGACACTTCAGTTTTCCTTGCAAATAGGCTGTAAATGCAAAAGTATATCTGAAGGTAAGAATGCAATATACTGAAAGGTGTGGGCCTTCCACTGCTCTCTGGGTGAGAAATGGGCTGGTTGAAAAGCAAAAGCCTTGGCGAAGAGGAGCGAGTGCTGAGCTCCTACCTAGACATTCCCCCCCCCCGATTCCATGAACGGTGATACCCAGCCTGACTTAAGTTTTTTTTTTTTGTTCTTGCTTACACGCAAGAAAAGACCTTCTTTTGGGGTGCCCTGCATAATTCTCAAAGGATAAAGGTTGGATATTTGTATTTGGCTGTCCTGGACTGCCAGGGGTTCATAGCAACCACAGTGTGGGCACAGTGTGAGATGACGGCTGCTGTGCTTAGTCCAGAGGAGGATGCATAAGAGTATTTGCATATTTATACAATCTGACCTTTTTAATGGGGTGATATGTTTACTACAGATCGTGTAGTAGGCAGTTGCTTTTGAACAGGCTAGTGCAAGTGTATAAAGAAATGTAGGTACCTACCCGTGTGTGTTGTATCATGCAGGAGGTAGAAAGGAGTTTATCGTCGCTTGTGTAGGCAAAAAATAATCTTTTCACACAAGACCTTGTACAGGCAGGAACCTGAGTCTCTTGGCACAGGCATCTGGCAGGGTGAAGGGAGAAACAGGGAAAGTTTACAGATAGTCCGTTACCTGACTACTGTAATGATTTTGAGCATGAATCGGACTGTGAAAAGAAGGAGGAGCGGTCCATAGACAAAGATAAGGGACAGTGGCTCCATTACCACTCGTGGTTTTAACAAGGAAGTTTTAGAATTTGTTAATCAGATGCAGATCCCATCTCGGTCCAAAGTAGTGATGAACTTCATCTTTCTGTACAAAATTTATTCTTCATCTCCTCTTAACTCATCAGCAGATCTTATAGAGAACTAACAGACCAAGAGGTGACCAATACTTGCGCCATCCAGGACTTGCACAAACTGCACTAAATTGGGGTTTAATACCAGCCAGGAGTAGAAGGATGTGAGAGAGCATAGATCAGATGCTGAAATATGCTGCAGGGGCTTGTTAAGAGCACAGCTGGCCCATGGGGTGGGGGATATGCCCACTGAATTACTTTCTACTTAATACAGAGAAAGGGATTTTTATCTCGGAGACATCTGAGATGAGTTTTGATGTCAGGAGTGGTATAACCCTGTAACAATCAGCCACGTGCGAGAGGGAGCATTGCAAAGAGAGCAGGAATTGCAGAACTATGCAGTCATGAATGCTGAGACTGCAATAGCAGGCTTGGTGGAGGTTTGTTTTATTTTGATTCATACGTTTAGCCACTAACTCAGAATTAATTTCAATGCATCACTAATGGCTGGCTGCATTTGCAGCCTGGTTTCCCAATGAGATGAAACACAAGACACACCTAGGGAGCTGTTTGTCTCAGTCCCTAGTACCTGTTTATCCTCTCTGCTGATCTTAGCTTCGTAGAATCATAGTATCGCTTACGCTGGAAAAGACCTTTAAGACCATCGAGTCCAACTGTAAACATAACATTTCATTTGAAAAGGGGTTTAAGGCCTTTAATGTCTGAGTTGCTTTGTGAAATACCTGTCTGAGCAGAGGAGAGCACTTGGCTGCATTGCAGGGAGGCAGAGCAGGCAGCCATGGGATGGGGACTGAAGATAGCACAGAAATCAGGAAGGAGCTTACAAGACGGAGGACGTTGGTGGGGAATAGCTAAGGGCAAATGTTGGATCGTACTGTGTCATGGATGGAGTGATGCGCTTCACTTGTAGGAGAGAAGCAGCAATATGTTGATCGATATAAAATAGTGATTTAACAAAGTTTCATAAGTAAACGTGACAGTGGTTTAACAAGATTTGATGGCAAGGCACGTTTGATTATTTACTGCATAGAGGACAGAGTAAGTCAGATGCATCAAGGAGACCCTCCCGTTGACTCATGAGATTCAGAGAAACCCCCCTTGCTTTCTAAACTCCTACTTGGAGGAATCTAGGTGTGGCTGGATCCAAACCTAGTCCCAGACTTTGTTAACGGTTTATATCTAAAGCATTACATGTGCACAATCAATCTAAGATGTAAACTTAGCAAAGCTTACAAAGTTTAGCAAGCTATTGGTCACTTACTGAGTATCTGTTGTGGCAAGGAATCTCTCAATATCAAGCAGTAAGGGATCTCTGTGGCAGGAGTAACCTTGAGAGGTGTCCCTACTCAAGGGGAGATCCTCTTGTGCAGCCTGCTGCCATGCAGGAGAGCTCAAAGGGCTCTTGGCCTACCTACTATTTAGGGGGTAAGATGATTGACTCAGTCATATTTGCATACTGACTACAGATGTTAGTTTCTTTCAAACTTGGCTTGACTCAGACCTTGACCAGCACTGTGGTTAGGTGGGTGCATTGCTCAAATTAATTGTGGTGTTTTCTGTCTCCCCCGAATCCACTTTGAGCCAGTTGCAGCCATCATGACCAGACGCAGTCATTATGACTGCCACTGGTGGTTGTCACCTGAGCAGGGTTATATAAAGGGTTATATAAAGGGAAATAAAGTTCGGGCTGGGGCGGGCGGTGAGGGAGCACACCATCACGCTCCACCCCATGACTATAGTCAACTCATCTTATTCTGACAGAGTGGTTGTACGGTTACCTCTTGCCTCTGTGCCATAAATAGTATATTGATAATTTATGCGCTTACAGATCCACTGTAAGTAAATAGTGAAGAATTGCTATTTGCTATATCTAAGCTTGTATGTTTTGGGTGGTTGGAGTTGGGTTACTTGTTTTATCATGTACCAAACCTTTATATACAATATGATTATAAGCAACAGACACATTAATGTTAGCGTTAGTAAAATCACAACCGGGTGAAGCATAAGATTAAAAACTCCTGTTGCTGTTGGTGACCATCCAAGAAGGGTTTCCCACCAATGATGTTCTCCACCCTTCTTTGCTCTTTCTAAAACATGGTGTACCTCTTCTGTACCACGATGAACAGTGATTAGGGGGTTTTGACCATTGTTTTGGGTGCATTCGAGCAGTTGACACAGGTCATTGTGTTGTAGTAGTTTCTTCTGCAATGTAAGATTCATTCCTATGGGGGTAGGCAATAAATCCTGACTAATGTATAATTAGATTGTAACAAGTGATAAGACATAAATCACTTGTTGTTGTGCTTAGTTTATTTATGAGTTGCAATGCCTACTTTAAACTTAAATGCTTAGGTGGGTCGTCTCATGTTATGGTGATCCCAGAGGCAAACTACAAAACCAGGTTGTACTAAGGTAAAATTATACCAACAGTCTAATCTTTCAGTGGCACAAAGTTTCGTGTCCTTTGATGTTCCATTTGGTGTCATATGGTACACAGCAATTTGAGATGTCTTCTCATAGGTGGACCCATTGATCACCTGGCATCCTACATTTAGTTCCTGGCCTGTCACCCCTCAGAATTGGGAGAGTCAGTCAAAGTCCTTAGGATCCCTGCTTCATTGATTTTCTAAACATACCTTGGTTCCATGCATTACTACGGTTAAGAGGACCGAGTCTTTATTAGAATTTAGTCCCATACTTCTGGTATGTGTAATATGGGCTTGGGACCATGGCCACTCTAGGGTTCTTTGACCACAGGTTAGGAGAGGCACCATTGTTAGGATCTGGAATAGTAACGTGAACACGGCATTTCCATTTGCCATCCAGTGGGGTGCTGCAAGAGAAAATAGAGACTTGTTTTGGTGGGGAGAGTCCAAACAGGTTACCCCGTTAAAAAGAAGGAAAAATCCATCATGCAATAATTCTATGTTTTGCACCGCTGCTATTGGTAGCTTCCCAGGTAAGTGGGCCACTAGGTTTAGTTAAAATCCTAGGCACAGTACCGGTGGATGGTAGGGTGACCATCAGAGCCTGTCCTGGCTGTAATATAATCAGATATTCTCTTTTCCCAGTAGGTGGAGCGCTAAGCTCAGTTTTCACAAAGAAAACTCGGTTTGCAGGGCTTCCAGTAGGCCTGTATGGATTATTAAATTGATGGAGTAGTTTGGAAAGTCGTGTGTCCCATTGAGCCTCGTGTGGTTTGAGATTCCTTCTCAATAAGCCATTAGCTCTTTCTACCATCCCATTTGCATGAGAGTAGTATGGGCTGTGAAATACCCATTTAATTCTTTCTTGTTTCGCCCAAACTTGCACTTCTTGCACAAGAACTATGAGCCATTATCACTATGGATAACAACAGGAGTAGGTAGATTTGAGAAGCAAAACGATAGCCTTTGCACTGCATTTTGCCCATCAGCTTTCCGACACTTAGTAGCCGTAAGCAAGCCGGAGGCTTCTTCCACTCCTGTGAGGATGTATCGATATCTCGCAGAGGATTTGAATGGCCCGATATAATCAATTTGTCATGCAGACCATAAAGTTTTCTCTTCATTGATATGTAGAGGTGGTGCTTTGGCAGGGTGAGCTGCTTGTAATTTCAGTCTACGCTGGGGACGTTCTATAAGAATAGTTTCACAAGTTTTTCTGTTTATAGGGCATTCTTTACTCTGTGCAGCGAAGTCCTTCTTTACTCGTGTGGCCTAGGTTTTGATGTAACCATTCTCCCACTCGATACCACTCAGGATTTAGGGTGATTTTTCCTAATTTTAGTTAGCTCATCTCCCTTTTGATTCCACTTTGTGGCTGGTTGATTATCCTTCACATGAGCTTTTACCCATCCCATCTTGAAAGGTGTTTTCCTGCCTATGTCTAGTAATAACCCCAATCTTTGTTTCTCCAAACTGGGGTTCTATTTATTTCCCAATTCAAGGTTTCACACTGACAGAGACCACCGGCTCACACAGCGTAAGGTTCTACATATATGATTTTTGCTTCATTCTATAGTGCCAAAACAACTGCTCTTATTTCTCCTCCTTGTGCACTGTCTTCACCTTCTTCTATTACTTGTTTGCCAGTGGTAATATCTAATGCAGCAGCCTTATATTGCTGTTTACCATTTACCCTTTTTGCTGAAGCATCTGTAAACAAAATGTTTTCTGCTGGTGTACTCTCAGTGAGGGGTGGTACATTCACAAAGGGTGAAGATTTTAAAAGTTGTTGTAACGCTAAAGGGTCTGTGTTTATGAGAATCTGCAGTTTGGAAACCTTACTGCGTCCTTCAGTTAATTGCATATTTTCTGCAACTACCTAAGGGTAGGCATACTATTTTCTGATAGTGGGGTTTTGTGCAATTCCTTCTGGGGGACCAGTCCCCTTTAGGTCATGTTGGGGTGGGGTGGGAGCACACCATCACCCACTGGACTGGGGAAATGATGGGATGGCATTGGAGGACTGAAAACGTGAGCTCTGCTACCCAAGCTATAGCTCTGGATGTGTGGGATGGTGGCCAGTGAATCTGCTGGAGGACCTGCAGGACACAATTACACCATTAACAGATTTGCTTGCCCAACTCCTCTCTGGATCCCAGTCCCTGATCTTCCACGTGTCATTAATACTAGTTCACTTCCAGGATCTGGTGTTTGGCACGGTATATGATGGTCCCTACAATACTCTACCAGCCGCAATGCATTGCTGGCAGCTGATGCTTTCCAGGCAGATGAAATTTCCCTTCTAGTTTTCTCTTTTTTTTTCCATTGTCCAACAGTGCATGAAGGTCAAATTGGGAAGTTCTCATTATCATAGTCTCAAGATGGAGCAAAGGTCAGAAGTCTCCCTCTCTCCCCTCTGTGATGCCGTGATGAAGGCATCCATCCACACACACAAGCCCATGCACAAACAGC
Organism: Elanus axillaris; assembly: GCA_026212715.1. Classification (NCBI taxonomy): domain Eukaryota; kingdom Metazoa; phylum Chordata; class Aves; order Accipitriformes; family Accipitridae; genus Elanus; species Elanus axillaris. Next base: position 51,583,563 of record JANZLQ010000029.1, on the reverse strand, counting down.
CTGTGCTGGTTCTTTACACACCTGCAGCATGCCCAAGCATCGACGAGAACCCTTGCTTACTGTACACACTCATCACTTACTGTACACCAACACGCTGCTTACGGCGTAGATGCAGATGCCTGAATCGTACCCACAGAAACACGTGAGCAAACCCACTTGCTGCCTACCGCAGTTGTGCATGCAGGGGGTTTGGCAGGCAGAGCCATCCACGTGTCTGCTGCTCATGACACACGCGGACCACAGTCTCTACACACACGCACGTGTGCAGGCTTGTACAACCCCCTCACAGGCTGGAACAAGTCATCCTGGCTTACTGCACTCGCACGTACACAGCCACTCGGTGCTTGCAGCATGCACGCAGCCTCTTCTACACAGAAATATCCTTGTTGCCTCAAAACATCCACATCTTTAAAGCCACACGCACTGGACTTGGATATGCACTGATGCAGGTCTCTGAGCACTCTCATTTTCTGTGTATGAGTGTATGCATGCACGCAATTTATCATGTGCACACATAGAGGGCTTGCTATATCCACGCAGCTCCTTGAACGTATACAGGCAATCACCACTTTACATCCTCATGTTTCAGACCCTATAGTGGTTTGTTTACCCCCAAAGCTTATTTTGCTTTTCTTTTTATCTGCAGTATATTTTAAATATAGATATTACATTAATTTTTGAAGTAACATTAACTCTTCCTACAAACCTTGCCTGATTTTATGTGCAGAAGTACACACACAACACACATGCAGATCTCCCAAAATATGCTCTCTAGGCATCTACACACAACGCTGCACACATCCCAATGCATGCGTAGGCGCATATGCGAGGAAAAATCAATTTTCTGGTGGTTTCCTGTGGTGTGTCTCACCCCCTCAGCTTAATTAAACAAGAAAAATCCATGCTTCACATCTCATCTATCAGCCTAAAGACAGAGACACTGAAATGTCACTCGCCACACCTCCATCCTGTGGGTCAGAGAGGGCTGGAGGGATAAATTGCTCTGTGGTGACATCCTCGTTCAGACACACGTGGTCCCTCTGCACCCAGATGAAGAATACTCCCTGCTCCTTGCTATATCTCTGTCATTCTCTTCCTTTTTCTCTGGACTTATATTTGCTCCTGTCTGTATTTCTTAAACTGATTGTTTTTCCCTCTCTCACACTTTAAGTACAGATACAGGCTGCTTATCATCTGACCTGCCGCATCCCTTGGTTTCCAGCATCCCTAACATACTTTAATATCAAGGATGTCAAGAAATGTGGAAAGGTCGGACAACTCTCTTCTCACCATAGTGTTCCCATCCTTTTCTGACATCTGAGACTCAAAAGCAGTGACAACAAAAGACCTTTTCAACTGCTGCTATAACAAAAACATGGAAATCTCCTTTCCTGCTGGCTTACAAAGAGGGGAGGGAGGGGGCAGCCCAGCAGACAGTGAAGGAGAAAGAAGGTTTTCCAGGGGCAAAGCACTGTGAGCCACGAGAGCTAAATGTGTCTCCTTGCTGAGCATTGAGTTCTGCAATCATGCCCAAACCCAGACTTGTCTGGAGGAGCACTGAGCACAGCATATGGTTCAACACTCACCCAAGCCCAGGATTATGGTGTACTTAAGGTCTGTCCATGACCTGGTGGGGAGAACTCCATCCCCACCTCTGGGCAGATGTCCCTCACTTGTGTCTTCTTATGCAATCGGCTGTCTCCAGGCAGGTAAATAAAATTAGTCAGAACTCCTTGTCTGCCTTGAAGACAAGTGAGATGTCATTGCTCCATCCTCATGACTAACCTCCTCGCCCTCCCCACTTGGGATATAAGGTGGCTTTTCCCATTCTGCTTATTTCCTGGACCACAATCGCATGCAATCAGGTGTTGCCTGCAGAATTGCTTGTGGGTGCAGGCCAGGAGTGTGTGAAGGAGCAAGCTGACATTATTTTCAGTGTAGATGATTGCAGGACAGAGCATGAGGCTTTTATCTATTCATTTCAGCATGCTACAAAAGAAGGAGCCTTTCTATGGGTAGCAAGTCGATAATATGGATAGAAAGCATGTGAGTCTTAACACTCAGAGGTGTAAGTCATTTCAAGCTTCCTTTTCATCTTGCAGGAGAGAATTGGAGAGGACAGGCCAATTAGGTGACCACAGACCAAGTAGCCGTGCGTGGAACAGCACGCAGGGTGCTGGGGTGGCTTGGCACAGAGCATGTTGGAGAAAATACCACCAAGCAGCAGCCAGAGGACAAGGCTGGTAGGGGAGTCCACTAGGTACAGACTTTCCCTTCCCTCCTTTGCCACTGACACATCCTGAGGTGTTGGTGTCCCCAGATCCCATACGAGAGGGATGGTGGCCAGCTGCCATGCTGGGCTGGAGGTGGCTGTGACAGGTTTGACAATGGGGGGGAAGAAGAATGCATGGTTGATATAGTGTATGGAAAGCTTCTACCTTGGTCTGGATAGGAGCCATCTTTTGAGGCATGAAAGTCTAATTTTCATAGGTCATTCTTTTGCTGACCACCAGAGCTGGCTAAAGGCGATTTGACCTTCTGGCTGGCTTCTCTGCTGACAAATGTCTCTCTGCTCTCACTCTGAATGTCATCAAGTGATAACACATGCCTGTGCTCAGCAATCAGGGGCAATTCAGCAGAGTCTGGGTACTGTGGGAGAGGAAGGGAGGGACTGGCTACACCTCACCTAAACAGACCCAGCAGAAGAAAAATTGCGTTATTTGTACCAAAACGCGTCATACAATAACAAAGGAAGAGCCAAACAAGCAGGCAGCATAAGGCCAAAATCTGCAATCAGATGGGAGGACAATGTAGCAGGGAATGAGAGAGAGAAAGTGAGCGAGAGAGGAGGAGTGAAGGATCAGAGTCATTTTTTGAGAGATATGGAAAAGCAAGAGAAGGATTGTAAAGAAACCTTATCTCGTTCCTGCCTGTTCTCCCACTGCCGTTGGGATTATGCAAATGAATCATTCAAGTAGATTTCCCTGGTAATTAAAAACTCTGCTCTTTTTAATTAAACTTTCCCTCCAGACTGAGGGTTTTTTGTTTTTTTTGGTTCCCCCTCGAGAAACTAATCTTTACAAGGCTTTTTTTTTTATTTTATTTTTTCTCCTCTCTTCTTCTTTCTCTTTCTTTCTCTTCTTCAAAATTGCCAAGGCCTATCACGAACCGACTTGAACACTGAGGTAAATGAGAACTTGCTGGAGAAGGCAAGAAGGAAAAACTTTGAATCTAGGTTGAGGCAGGAAGTGGGAGTTGGACTTCAGAGCGTAGGAATTAGTTTAAGGGCTTGTGCACCAGAGCAAAAAAGAAAATATGAGAGGAAAAGCAAAGAAAAGTGGGATGAAAAAAAATACAAGTTTGAGTGTTTCTAGCTGTTGAGATTTGGCTGGCAGGATGTTTGCAAACAGATATAATTAGTAGTATATCTGTAATGAACTCAAGGTGCTTGAATATTTAACTGTGGGTCACAAGAAAGCAGGGTTAAACTAGATGGACAATTACTGCGTACCATCACTTCATAGTCTTTTTCAGATGTGTGCATTCCCAGCAGCTGATGGAGACAGGGTCTGCATCAGATAGACTCAAGCTTAATGCTGTATGCGTGTTCTCCTTTATCAATGTCCTTAGGATTAGGGGTGGTGTTTCAACGTAGGACATGGGCGCCTGTGCTGTTGTCACTATCGCTGCCATGTCCCATCCCTTCTGAGGGACTTTTTCTCCTTCCTTTCTCAGAAGCAGACCCCTTGGAAGCTGGAAGGGTGGAGAAAGAGAACAGAAGAAAAAAAGCAAAAAAAAAAACCCCAGTGCTTCCACCTGCTGATTTCTAGGACTTTGCCAAGTAGTGACCAAAGGAAGAGTGATTACTCTGTTGGCTCTGGAAGGTTCAGAACAGGCTTCCTGCTCAGTGTCACTGCTGCTTGAAAAGTAGATCATAACTGTTGACCCACTTTTCTTCTTCCACCTGGTTTCCATACACTGAGTGTCTGTAGAAACTCAGAGAGGAACCCCTGTGGCCCTACCAGCAGAGGTTCTGAGCAGGTAGCCTTTTCTTCAGCTTGGTACCAAAGCTCGCCATGCTGTACCGTTTCCAGGGAAGAGATCCACCCTAGGCAATCTCAGCCCCTTCCCTGTGCCTGTTCCCTGAATCAGTGATGGGAGAGCTTTGACTCCACACCAGGCTGAGATCATTGTGCAGGAAATAAACTCAGACTTTGTAGCAAAATTTCTCGTTTGCATTTGCTACCAGGAGTCATCTGAGCTATTCAAGCCCCATGAGGATCTGATGGATTATGCAAGCCCTGATATAACTTATCAAGACTCTGGTCCTATGAAGACAGCTTACTTTGCAGCCTGTGGTGATGGAGTTCAGAGCCAGGTTTTGCCACAGGCTCCTTGTACACTTGTGAGCACTTTATGTGTAGGGGAGGTGCGAAGGGGAGTCATCTAATTTGGATGCCCTCATTTGAGCAAGTCAACCTCTGCAGTCAATGAAGAAGAATTCAATAGTCAGTGGTGTTCAGGGTTTGGTATATCTCAGCCTAAATTAGATTCCTGTTTTCGTTAAGATAGATCACATGCTAAATTTCATTGAACCTTGCTAGCAAATCCTTCGCCTGTAAGAAGACAGCTGGTTCTGGTGGAGACATGGACTTTGTAGACACTTGAACTAAGGTGAGATAAACTCAGTCCTTAATCCAACCAGGTGGGCTTTTTTACATTTCTATGCATGGAAAAATAAATGTGCTTCCATAAGGAGGGAGGAGTTACCCTCCAGCCTCAGGATCTGGAGATGCCTGCTCCTCCCCACTCATCACAGGGAGCCTAGGTGATAGATTTCCCTGGACTCTTGTTTGGTTTTTTTCAGCTGAGACAAAGAGAAGAATTCCACCTGAAAGTAAACATCCCAGTATGCTTCATCTTGCTATGGATTGCTGGTTGGCCCCATGGCTGCAAAACAGCATCCAGGGAGTTAGGTAAATACACTGCTGACTAACCTACTCTGAGCCCTGTACTGCCACAACTCAGCTTGACATATAATCGCTCTCCACACAAAGTAGTGAAGAACAGGTGATGTCCACGAATCTCTCTGCACTCCTTGTAGGCAGCACGTAGGGCAGGTTGGGGTCCTGGGTGGGTGCTGAGTCAAGGCAAGACCCTGAACAAGGCAAGACCTTCTTGCAAATGTACTGAGCTCTGCTCTCCTCTTGGAAATTACTGCCTCTCACCAGTGCAGAAGGAAGATCTATTGATGACTAACCACAGCCAAGTACCCCCTAAGGAAAATACACTGCTTCCATCTACCGCCTCTTTAAATCTCCATCCTCTTCCCATCACAGAGAAGTATTTTTAGCCTTGATGCTTTATCTTCACAACACAAAGGCTCCTGGTTTTAAGTGCTACACATTCTTCCAAGTTTGGGGTTTTTTTGGTAAGGAATTTTCTTTTTTTCTTTTTTTCTTTTTTTAAACAATGCCTCACACATGCAGATGACTTACACTGGGGTGTGTGTAAATGTACACAGGCATGATGTGAAGTGGCAGACAGAATAAGTCCAGAGGAGATGAACTGTCATGGAGCTGATGATGCTTTATTTGGCAGGCATTAGACGCAGTTATTAGACACATGCGGAACATATCACAAGTAAGGAATCAAAAGCAGTGCTCCAAGAATAAAATGGTTTTGAGGATCAATATTGAACTGTTCAGGTTTTTTTTTTCACTATTTCTTTTTCTCCAGCCCTATCTGAGGCATATGTAGTGACCATGTAGAGAAAACACAGCTCCCTGTCCTGTGTCTGCCTGGCTCCTTACCTCCTTGCGTTTTTTCTGCAGTTTAAATCAATAGGATGATGCTTCTAGGAGAAGATACTAGCAGCTACTTTATCATGCCTGCAACATACTCAATCTCAAAGCAGGTCAGGTTTGGTGCACCGTAGTGTCCATCAAAGATATATGGATGTTTCTTAGGCCTATTTGATCTGAGGTCTCCCAGGTGTGTTGGGCAGCACAGCTGTGCTATAAGATACATCATCAACCAGTTTCTAAAAGTTTGGAGTTACCTTGTGTAAGAAGCCAAAGGGAAGAGGTGGGAAGTTAGAGTAAGAATATCTTCTTTTTAATGTGGTGCATAAATTCTTCAGCAGAAGAGAAATTCTGCTCTAGTTTAAGTCAAACACCATTTTCAGCAACAAATGTCAAGTATTCAAAAATTTCTTTAGGATGTTTAAAAGGATAAAATGTTTCAGTACTTCATCTGAAATTGCATTTTTGAAAAGTGTCCCTTTATCTGAAAAATATTTCTTAAGAATTGAAAAAAACCCAACAAAAAATAACCCCCAAAAAGCAAAACTGTGTGTTCTGATGTCACTGAATCAAACCTTTCCTTTCAGCCAAAGTTTTCTGTTCTAAAGTCATTGAAGTTATCAGCATTTCAGGGGATATTCAATTTCAGAATCGAAAAATTCAGTAAGTGCTGGAATTTCTCATGAATCAGAAAGTTTGATCCACTTTTAACTAAACCACTTCCCAGTTGCTAGTTCTACTCCCACCCACATCAGAACAGAAATGGATTTGTCTTTTGAACAAGGTTTCCTTGGGGTGATCTCTGATGATCTCACATTGCCTCCCTGTGCCCAGACTCCAAGAAAAATGTTTCCCCTTTCCTCCTGTTCTTCTGTCCTCTCTTGATTAAGTCTTGTACTTTATGTTCTCTGATATGTGCCTACTACCTTCATGAGAAATTAACTGGCATAATTTATTCATTTACATTCAGACGTTGCACTGTAGACAGGAGAGGTTGATGAATGGGTTCCCACCGGCTGGTTAAATGCTGCACAGCAATAGGCAAAGCTCAGGTAAGGCTATTTTGCCAAGGAATGAGAAGGGATGAAATCAAAGAGAAGAAACTCCCTCAAAAAGAGCAGAAACCCCTGTTCAAGTATCTGGCTGTGTCAATAAATGACAGAATAAACCATTCTTCATGCAAAGTAGGCAGAAAGCAGTTTTTCTTTCACATCTTCACCAAGAATGAATCCTGGGTTTCCCCCCTAAGAGCAACTGATGGCACTGACACTTAGAAAGTGGTGAATGTAATCATGTTCTCTTTAATAAGGTCACTGCCTGTTTCTGAAGATCATGGCACACTGCTATCAGGTTTGATGATGGCAATAAAGGTGGAACTGATTAGTTTGTGAGATCTTTCACTTGCAAATCTGTAACTCTGCTTTTCTATTCCATGAATGATTTAGGATTCTTGGATTTTAATTTTACTTTTTTTTTTTTTTCCTTCCCAGTTTAAAGATTCAGAACCAATGGCAGAGACTAATAATCAGCTGATTAATCTCACAGAAAATCAAAAGATTTCCATTTTCTCTCATGGCCAAATTACTGCAGACTGTGACTGAGCCAGAATGCAAAGGCTAGCAAGGTGCTGGCTTAGAAACTCAGAAAAAAAGGGGTGCAATGTCAGGTGTGATCTCTAGGGTTCGGGTCCCAGAGGCATATTCTGACTGCTGAACCGTAGCTTTCATATTTTTTTGCCTCCTCCCCTCTGATCCAATGAAGCGGGGATATTTGTGGGGAGCCAGAAGGCATCTGGGGCCAGATCTCACAAAACCTGGATGTCTCTATCAGCATATTGGATGAGGACAAAGGATCAGCCTGCTTTAAATTTGGCAAACGAAGATGATCAAGGGGCTGGAGCACCTTTCCTGTGAGGACAGGCTGAGAGAGTTGGGCTTGTTTAGCCTAGAGAAGAAAAGGCTCCAGGGAGTCCTTCTTGCAGCCTTCCAGTACCTCAAGGGGTCCTACAGGAAAGATGGGGAGGGACTCTTTATCCGGGAGAGTAGTGATAGGATAACGGGTAATGGCTTTAAGAGGAAAGAGGGTAGATTTAGATTAGATATTGGGAAGAAATTCTTTAATGAGAGGGTGGTGAGGCACTGGACCAGGTTGCCCAGAGAAGCTGTTGGATGCCCCATCCCTGGAATTGTTCAAGGCCAGGTTGGATGGGGCTTGGAGCAACCTGGTCTAGTGGAAGGTGTCCCTGCCCATGGCAGGAAACTTGGAACTGGACAATCTTTAAGGTCCCTTCCAACCCAAACCATTCTGTGATTCTGTGATTACCAGAATAGCTCTATTTTGCCATAGATTATAAGAAAACTAACATCTCGGATCACTTGAATAACTCATGACCCTAAGACAGACTTTTCCAACATAGCACAGGGCTCAGTTCCTTTCTTTGAAGCTTCTCCACTTGCTCCAGAGTGTATCTATCCATTGGCACATAGCTTGTGGGCACCTGAATCTCTTCTAGCTATGACTTCCTGAGGTTAATGATATATGGTTCTCTTATGCTGCTTTATAACACCTTCAACCTTGAGATTCCCACTGGTGTGATACAAACTATAAATTAGCATATTAAGATTTTTTTACATTATTCTGCTGAATTTTTGTCATCTTTAATTTCATGTGGTTACCCCTGGTTACATAAATATGTTTTTTTCAAATAGAAATGCCAAGTATTTCTATTAATAAGTCTTTTCCTGTTCCTCTTGGGGAAAACCAAACAGATGGGATTTCTTTTTTAATCTTTAAAATGTTATCAAATTTTCATAACAAATAATTGCTTCATATTTAAACAGTGTTGGAGCAAAAGGCAGGTACTGAGAAGTTGCATCAGCCAAACAGAACAACATGATATTAAGTGCTGATCTACTTGTAGGGTCACACTACAGACACACATTACTTAAATCAGTGGGTCTTGGGGGTACTTTCAAGATACTGGACTAGCAGCATTTGAGATTGGAAAATGAGAATAAGAGGAGGACCAGGAAGCCCCACTCTATTCCACGCTAAATAGTGACGCTTCATTTTTCCTTTCTAAAAGCATACTCTGGAAATCAATGAGCTTAACCACCCAGCTATGAACTTCTACAAGGTGGCAAAAACTATGGCTGCAGAGTCCAGCTTCTCCCAGGGAATGAAAAAAGCTGAGAACCTGACCTTGATAATGACTGGGACCAAACTCTGATGGATTGCAATGAAAGAGGACTATGCCTTGCCTTGAAGGACCTTGGGGGAGGGAAGGAAGAGGACTCAAATTCCTTGTATTTCACAAGAAGATATTTTGCAGTGGGAAGCATAATGCTGTCACTTGTGCCAACCTCTTCTGCCTCTCCAGTCCCAAGAGACACTTTGTTGGAGTTTCTAACAAGACAGTGGCATATCTTGGGATAGCAGTGAAATATCTGGGGTAGTTTCTGGGAATTACTTAGTTCATGTTACCCAAAGAGGTGTTGGAATAATGAAGATCATTTGGCCTCTTGAAAGTAAACCCAGTTAAAATGGTCCTTGGGGTGGAGGATGCGCAGCGGACTCCTCCAAATGATTGCATGGGTGTTTCCAGTAGCTGCACATCCTTGACATTAAGTTGTACTAGGTGACAGTGCTGTCATTAGAACCTCAGACACATGTCCTTTGTTTGCGGTTGAAATTAATCCCATTTGGAAATAGCCTTTATGTTATTTTAACTGTGCTGATGCAAGTCATCTATGAGATATACAATGCAGATCACCCTAGGAACTGTACCACAGAGGTACATTTGGGTTAGGTTTTTATATTTATATATACATAAATATATATAAATATCTATCTATCTATCTATCTATCTATCTATCTATCTATCTATCTATCTATCTATCTATCTATCTATCTATAAAGATAGTGCTTTCCTCCTTTCCCTTTCCCTTTCCCTTCCTTGGCTTCCTCTCCCAGCAGGACCTTAGAGGGGAATTGACCAGCGATTTTTTTCTCTCATTTTCTCTAGAAATAAAGGGTTTCTCTGGAACTAATGTTCATCCATAAATCTTTCTTCAACAATAGCTAGGAGAGGATGACAACTGCTTCAGTACAGACTGAGGCCATGGCCACGCTATACAGTGAGACCTTCCAAAGTGGTATATAAACCTTGCTAAATTTTTGGCTGAATTCAGGTCTTATTTTGAATTACTGGGAAGGAACAGATTCAGGAAAAGGAGATTCAGGTATTTCCTACCTGTGCCTGGCTCTCCATTTTATTTGGACAGCATTGCGTTAATTCTGCTGAAGTCATGGGCTGAATTCAGCAGCTACTTTAAACCTGGGATTCTCTAGGCCTCAATTTTTTGAGAGGCCTGTCTCTAGGCCTCTCAATTTTCTCCCCAGAAAAGGCATTCATACCTGTCTCTGTAGAAAGTGTGATGCTTTCTGTGCTGCGGATGTGTTTTTCTTGGCATCAAGTCTGCTACTAGTAACTCAGAGCTGGACTCTTCTCCTTGAGTTCAAAGAGTCACTGCCTGAATGAGAGCTGCTGTTGGCTCTGATCTTATGTGCCCCAGATGAATGAGATGGATAAAAGCACAGTGGGGTTGGATGAATCACTGCCTTTTATTGAGGAAGCCATTAGAAGAGGGGTGGAAGATGCCTTTCTTTGCTACAGGCAGCAAGGCTTTACTCGTTGCACATTCTCTGGCTGAACTAATGAATGAAACAGCCAGAAGTCAATTAACTCCCAACCAAAAGCCCTGCCATGACTTGTCCTCGCAGTGAGTTTGACTTTGGCTGTCTCTGGGCTGTTTCGAAAAGCCATGCGATTTTGTCAGAGGAAAACAAGCACATATTCACGTTGCAGAATAATTGAGATGGAAGTCAGTAAATCTGGTCCGTGGGGATATTACATGTCTGCTTGTGTTGTACATGAAAGGATCTTCCCAGCTAAATCTCTCAGGCTCCGTTCCCATCTGTGTCCTGCCAATCAGTGGGGTAGGCACGACCCAAAACAGATGCTGTGGGGCACTGGGGTGACCGTTCTCTGTGGAATTAGTGACAGTGCTGTCCTAGAAAGTTAATATATCAATAGTGTCTTCTCTAGGAGAAGGGAGAGCAATTTGGAGAGGAATTTGGTCTGTGCTGTCAAAAGCAGGATGCAGTATCAGCAAAGCACAGATGATGGCAGCAAAGTATAAAACCAAGACAGCTAGGACAATATCAATTACATTTAATAAGGAGCAGAAAGTTTCTGGGAAGCTGATCTTTGGGGTCTCTGATGACTGGAAATGAAGCATTATGAATACACCTTCCTGCAGGACAGCAACATTCCCCTTCATTACACTAGCACCTGCTAGAAAAATATTTGCTTATAACAGTGGCTCACAGTGGATATAGCTGAGAGAGGTGTAATTGTTCCCATGCTAATTAATACAGGCACAATACGGTCCCTGTGGAACTCATTGCCACTTTATTTTCTGTTGGTAGAAGCTTGTGACTTTCAAAACCATCTTCCTTTCAGAGGAGTTACAACTTTAGGAATACATCTGAGATCACTGTGAATATATTTATTCCTGGACAATGGAGTGCATTGATGTGATTTCTTGCCTGGGTAATTTTCCCCTACTTCTTCTGCACCGGTAGTGCATTTTTAATTGTGGTTACTGCTCGCTCAGAAGACAGGTATGTAACACCACAGGAATTTGTGTGCTTGCTCAGGCACCTGAGCAGTACGTCTGGCAAAGATGTACACAGTTGTTTACACAGAGAAGCTTTCTTTTTCTGCATCCAGTGAGAGGCAGGGTCTAATGCACCCCCTCTGCATCACTTAGAAGAGCGACCGAAGGATAACATCACATCAGCACTACCTTCTCCCTTATAGGCACGCTTGGCCAATATACTTGGCCAGTTACAGGATTTTGGTCTGTGCTAGCTATGGTTGAGTGTCCCACATTCCCAGTATCCATACTTAACAGATGGGTAGAGTGCTTCCTTTCCCCTCGAAGACCCTGTCACCCCTTTTTCACTTGTGGAGTGGCAAATTAAGGAGCCCCATGGCTGCACCTCCTATCTAGTTACCTTCATGCTAGGGTGGAGAGAGTGCTCTTACTTCTTTGCAGAGAGACTTAAATTAACTCTGTTCCTCCAGCTACACAGCCTGGGCATGGAGACAGGTTTCCAGACATGCAGAGTCTTTGAGAGCAGTCAGTCCTTGGTGGAAACGTAGGCCTGTGGCTCAGTAGCCAGCACCAACTTCCCCAGTTGCTCTACAAATGTAATAAGCAGCCCTGGAGCTGTCAAGTCATTTTGCATCTAGATGATGATGTGGGATCATCTGAAAGCTTGCTCACTGCCTGGCAACCGTAATAGGTGTTAAGAGGCACAGTGAAAGGCTGCTTAACTTGACAACTAACAACATACCCCGGCCTTTCTGTGTCTGTCACTGTCTGAATAATACATTTTGTCAAGGGTGTGATTTTTCAACAAGTCCCTTGTATTACCTATTTGGAGGCAAAGCCAGGGGAAAGGCCAAGAGCCGATGAAACTCCTGCTAGAACAGGGCCTGAATCAGCCTTGATTTTGCCAAGGTAGGGAAATGTCTGAAGCACCCCAGGAAAAAGAGGGTGAACAGATGAGTAAGAGCCTTTGGTAGAATGTGAGAGTTGTGTTCATATGGGACGGACAGTAAAAGGCACAGGCTGGTCCCAGGAGATGAGCAAATGCCCCCACTTTTCAGAAGAATGGATGGGTCTCATCAGTGACTGTGGTGCAGGTCACAGTGAGATGGTGGGACTGGCATGGGATGCTCAGCCCACCCTGTCCTCCCACGTGTGATCATCCATGGAGTAGCTCTGTTCTGAGTTGACAAGTTCACAGGCTACTGCAGAGCATCTGTGGGCTGCTCCAAGGACCTCAGGGACTGCCACATAGCAGTCCAAGGTCAATGACTCAACTTGCAAGGAGCTGACTCCACCACAAAAGTGCACGCCCCTTATCTCTGTTGACACCAGACAATGAAATCCAGCTGAAGTCCACTCTTAGAACCCACTGTTAGATGAAGGTAGCCCTGGGTTTCAAGCTGGTTCTGGGTATATCATCTCATTTATTTCAAGACAACAGGTGAAGACTGAGTCAAACCAACTTTCCAACAGCCCTCTGGGTTCCTCATGGAGGAGAAAACCAGAGTGCCTCATGGCACAATTGCACACTGGTGGAAACAGTGCTAGCTGTCCAGTGTGTTCCCAGTAAATGGGTGAGGTGTGAAACACACTGAGTTGATTCTCACTCCAGGAGCTTCTGGGCTGGTGCAGGACATGTACAGCCTCTCTGTCTCCGTCCCCCATTGGGAAAGAAGTGATGCTAACACTCCTCAGTAGTGTTTAGATTGTAATCATTCTAAGGGAGAGGCTTTTTCTTACCAACAGCTCCTTGCCTCAATCCTAGATGAAGCTTGTGGGTGCCTCTGTTGTACAAATACTTGTCAAGAAGTGTTAGTTCCAGGCGGAGCTGTGTTTATGATTCGAAGTTTGCACGGAAGCATAAGCAATAGTTAAAGCTGAGGACTCTAAAAATACTGCATGCATACATTCAGCATTGCTAATGCTCCTCAGCTATCAAGAAATCTGTGCAAAGCACCCCTGATTTCCACATTACTAGAGAAGGAGACAAATGAAGTACATCTGAAGAGATTTTATCCAAGCCCTTAGAAAAGATAGGAAAAAAGACTCAACCACTTCTCTTTTCATGATGTTGAGAAAGCTGATCTGTGGCAGAGATGTAGGGAAACCACACGTGCTACAAAGACACATTTCTGCTTGGGAAGATGGGCTTTGTCCTGAAGGTCTTACAGGAACAGTACTTACCTCTTCTCACTTAGGGGAATTGCTTCTGGGGGAAAAAAGGGGTGTTAATACCTCTCAATTGGAAGTGATCCATCTCTACTCCATTTAGGTAGCCACAGCGTGACTGCTTCCAGCTGATCTGGCTGGGGTTGCAGGTTGTGAGGAAGACATGCTGTTTGAGTTGCAGGTTGGATGTCCATGGAGGATAAATCAAGGTTGTGAGAGAATGGGGAGCTATAGATGAGAATGGTGCAGTGCATAAAAAAGCTCAGGCCTTTTGAGTTCAGGTACAAACCCATACAACCAAATCCCATATCTTCTTCACCAAAGCCAAGTTGGTTCTCACAGCATCAGGTCCTCTTTTCCACCTTGACAACCAAACTGTCAGGTGCAGGTCATCTGTAGATCCAACACTGGAATCCTGGGCAGGGAGAGAAGCCATAGTGCTGCATGCGGTTGGGTTACGGTTGGAGGATCTCCCCCTCTTGCACAGTCTATATCTGCAGTCCTTTCCCTGTCATATGTCCTATCACATGTCACTCTCTCACAACTCACCATGGAAGACATTTTCATAGTTTGAGAGGTGGGAAAGCACAAAGCTAGACTTGTCAATGATGTTGTGCATGTATTCTTACCATCTGAGGTGGATATCCCAGACTATAAGAGACGGAGACACTATCAGCCACTCTGGAAGTGTATTTGCTGACTAATATTTAGACCCTAGTATCATCAAAAGAGGTTTAACTTTGAACAGATCTCAAGTGTCTCAGCAAATATGCCAGGAATTTCCGAGGCATCTAGTCCCTGCATTTGCTATGGCCAGAAATCACTCACAGGTATTCAAATCACTCAAAATCCTTATTTCTTTCATTATTTTTCACAAAAAGTCTAAGCTGAGAAACCAATACATTAGAGGGATCTGATGGATTGCTGACTGCTTATGGAATGTCACCTAAAATAACTCATAGCAAATAGGTGTTTGCCTGTTTGTGTGATGCAGTAGGAATTACTTACACATTATTGCTCTGCTATAAGAAAAAAATGACAATCATTTAAAACAAATAAAAGCTTTAAATCAGTTAATGCACTTTCTTTTACTTCTTCACATTATTTATTTTAAGGGAAAAATATTTAAAACAACCAAACTGGATTGTTTATTTATTATTTCGGAGGATGAGGAATTATTTTTTGAAGGGATGTGAAGGAAATCTCTTCCTAGACTAGTGTTAGGTGAGATGGACATACATGCCTCTCTCCTGATGTAAAAACTATCACTTTCATCTCTAAACCTGAAATTGCAGCTTGATGGCTTTAAGGCACAAATTTGTTTAAAGACTGGCTGTGGAAGGGATTCGTTTAGTTTTAAGTATGCAGAGCTTTCCTTCAGCATTTCCATAAATTTACACACACACACACAGACACACACACAGACACACACACACGTGCACGTGGTTCCCCGCAAATCAATGTCTTGCATCGGCCTGGCCGCTTGATCCCTTTCTTGGGA
>JANZLQ010000029.1:51502860-51556861 GCA_026212715.1 Elanus axillaris | reverse complement strand
CCCCGCTCCTCCTCCCCTCCTTCCTCCCTGCCCTCGGGATCTGCAGAGGGGTTCCTCTCACATCCCATCCCCTCACTGGCTGCAGTTCCCCTCTGAAATCTGTTCTCCCACAGGTGTTACCGCCATCACTGATGGGCTCAGCCTGGGCCATAGGCGGGTCCGTCTTGGAGCCGGAGAAGCTTCTAGAAGCTTCTCACAGGAGCCGGCCCTGTGCCCCCTCCACTGCTACCAAAATCCCCACCACAGAAACTCCAAATAATGCCTAAATATCTTTTAAAATTACTTAATAT
Organism: Elanus axillaris; assembly: GCA_026212715.1. Taxonomy (NCBI): domain Eukaryota; kingdom Metazoa; phylum Chordata; class Aves; order Accipitriformes; family Accipitridae; genus Elanus; species Elanus axillaris. Next base: position 51,556,571 of record JANZLQ010000029.1, on the reverse strand, counting down.
CTTTATGAAGTTGTCTTTTCCTTTGTTACCTTGGAGCAGTGATTTTTAGCCTGTTTGTCCTCGTATTTTTCTGAAGCAGATAGGTAACCCAGAAAACAAAAGTCCAGGAGGCCAACTTTTACCACAAATATCAGCTGCTTTCTACTGCAAAATATTTAGTGTCTTGTTAACTGGAAAATATTAAACTGCCCTGAGGCCGCGTCAAAGGTGAACACTGCTCTCCATGCTCTTGCATTAACCCTAAGAGCAGTGGTGAATCACACCCTGAGGACTGCAAAACCCAAATTATCTTCTTGTCATTCTCTGGAAGACACTTTGGAGTTTTGTTTCCTTCAGTGCAAATCCTGGCACAAAAGTCCCAGGCAGCAAGGCTACAATTACGACCCTTGGGTGATTTTGCTGAGGTCTAGAAGACCCTTAGTCCTTCTGATGTGTCAGAGCTTGCCTGATCAACCGTGGCTGGGGGCAGTTAAAGTCACCTTCCTTTTTAGTTCTTATCCTGCAGAGAAGAGTGTCTCCCAGGGCAGAGCATCCATTTTGGGTTTATAACTCAGAGAAGTGAGCAACGGCAGTGTTAAGTCATAAAAACCAGCCCTGTGCTTTGCAGGGTTTCAGGAGAGTCTGACCACAGTTAGCAGGGTAAGGTCTCCATGCTAGTGTTGGTCTCCCAACTCATCTCCCTTGGACATGTTTTGTTTTAAGGGATTAACCACCCGTAATGAGATCACAGTGTGAGTACTGGCAGCTTGCTGGCTTCTTTTAAAGAGGGGATGCGAAGTATTTTTCTTGGCATCATGATCTGCAGCCAGTGAAGGGAAGCTATTGGGGTAATTGGGGACCGTTACCAACTTCCCAGCACAGTCCCAGCAGGCAGCAGCTCTAATAAAAAGAAGCACAAGAGAGTGACCTCAAGGCTAGAACCATGCTTTTCTCTGACTCACTTTTCTCTTTTTCATGTTTTTATCCTCTCTTTGCCTTTAAAATCAACCCCATCCTGGCACACAATGGGTAATTCCTTGTTGATTCACTTTTTTATAGAGAATCTACAGCAAAGAGTGGCATGGGAGGGCTTAAAAAGGTCCTTTAACCCCTATTCCACATAAGCACCTAGCATCATGTTGCAAAAGGAGCCCCTGTGGGCAAAAATCTATACCATACACCCTTCAAAAAGCCTGGAATTATGTAAATAGCAGGTGAAGAATCATTCACGTGGGAGGCCACAAGGATTCAGAAATATTTTGCATTTCTAAAGGCAACTTTCTTAAAGCCCCCTCAAAGGTAATTAAACCTGGAAAAAAGAAAAGCCAAATGTTTGTCGGTTTGGCTGTTGAGGAGTCTTTTTTTTTCTTTTTTTTTTTTTTAAATTAAAATAATTTCTGCTAAGGTATGCGAGGAGATGATGGGGCCTTGGCCTGAGGTTTAGCTAAGTGAACACACCATAAGGAACTACTCTATATAGCATGAGAAATTGCTGAACATAACAAATTAACAGAGTGAGAAGCTGACAAAAGCTACAGATAGCACCGTGAGGAATGGATAGGTTTCACAGATGTTTAAGGAGGAGTTATGCAAGAAATGGCCAAACTTCACGGTTAATTAAAGAGAGCATTGGGGACCTTTTGGGAAGCGGAATTTTACAGGGCCAACAGTGCCACAGTAACTGCTTCAGAAATACCAAAATTGGGTGTAGATGTAGAAGAACCAGGACTGACAGGGAAAAAAGTAGTTGGGGAATATATTTATTTATTTGCAAGGAAACAAGGGCAGAGACAGGAGGGATCAGGCAGAAGAAGCAGCACAGGGAAATGGAGAGAAAGAGGGATAGCAAGAACTAGTTGAGTGCAAACAAATCGCTGGTCAGTGTAATGGTCCGACAGCTCTGCTCCTGACCACCACAGTCTGATCTTCTCATTAAATTGCTTTCCAGACTCTTTTCTGTCTGAACACACAAGCTGTGGTGTGTGAAGGGGTGTGATTCACTAGCAAACATCAAGCTGGACTCACAGGTGAGTTGGATGAGAGGTCTGGGTGTCAGGAACTGGAGAAAGGATGAGACACATATCCCTGGTGGGTGTCTGAACTGGGTGCCCTAGATCCCTGTGTAGTCCCTGGGTAGTCAATGTGAAGAATCAGTGGAGCAGAGAGATGATGCTTCTGGCTAAATTTCAGCATCTGCTTTAGGATGCGATGACTGATGTACGATGGTACAATTGCACCAGCAGATGTGATGGTACAATTGTACCTTAAGCTCTGCTTTGACTCCATTGAATTGCTGTCCAAGACCAAGAAGGGAGTCTGGAATGACTGGTTGAATGAGCATGCCATCATCACCCAAGGGAAACCCAGGGGTTAACCGAGGCTCAGAGCACTGTCTGGGGCAGTGAAGGAAGTTTTGTTTTCCTCCTTACTATTACATCCTGGTCCCTCAGAGAGAATCACTGCTTTGTCACCTCCTTTCCCATTCTGCATCCAAGGTGCTGCAGTGGAGACATCTCTTCTTATAGCAGATCCCAGGCTGTCCACCTAGTGCAAAGCAATGGCACGTGGATTTAGCAGCTCCAATTTGTAGTGCAGCCATAAAAAGCACAGATTGCTGCCAGACCTGAACTGGTCAGCCACATTCTGTCCCCGACCTGGTGTCCATCTAGGCATGGCCAGAAAGAGAGTTTTGGAAAATCTCCCATCAGGATCAGCTCTCCCCACTAGCTACAGGCTGATGCAAGTTCTGAGCATGCTGATATGCATCCTTTTGAAAATCTCCAGGTTTAGGAAATGGAGAGGGATTGCTTGTGCTATTCTTGAAGCACTGTGGAATACAGTACTGCCTACACAGTTAAAAGGTTCTCATATTTTCAGGCAGTAACTTGGCTCACTTTTAGCTACGAGTTTGCATGATAATGCAATTGTTAGTTATTTTCTCAAGGTTTCCTGTACTTAGATGAACCTGAGACGACAGTTAGAAGAGAATGGTTAATTAGCCAAACTAATGAGACTAGAGATCTCCAGTTTCAGTGCAGAGCTAAAGAGGGCTCATTAAAGCAAAAAGCTCATGGAATGAGCCAACACCAGCAAAAAGGAACCACAAGGAAGAGTGTTAACCCTTAAAGAGCCTTTGCTTTTCCATCCAAAGGTAGATACAGACCCACTCTCCTTCAGGAGAGCATTAACACAGGGGATGGCTAAGTCCACGGTGTAATATTTTTGACAAGGGCTGCTGTGCTGCTGAGTGGGCAGGTTTCCCACAGAAAGAAAGAAAGAAAAAAAAAAAAAAAGCAGCACTGTTTCAATAGTTTGAATTTTCCCATGGGAAAGGAGGGAGAGGAATAGGCTGCAGGATGCTGGGTGAGAATGCATCAGTTTCTTGTAGAGGTACAGAGAGGACCACACATATCATATCAAATGCCAACAGAAAAAAAAAAGAAAAGGTTTTCCTTTCTCTGTGAAATTCAGGGAGGCAAGCAGGTCTTTCCTAGTCAGCTGGGGATAATGTCTCCATTGTTCAACCAAATATATGATGAGGCAGAACTCAGTTGTGCCAGGTTGTTCCTGGCTCTGTCCTTTGCTGCCTTGGTCATTGCAACCTTTGTTACACAGAGGGATCACTGCAACTTTTGTTGTCTGTATTTCTGTTGATATCAAGCCTTTTTGCTGACACAAAACTTCAGCTCCAAGTTAACAGTTTTGCATGGCATTGTGCAGCAGACATATATATATATATTTTTAAAAATCTATTCTGCTATGTACTGAAGTGCCAAGGGAACAACATATTGATTTACACAAAGCCCAGTAATTCACAGAGAAAAATAAACAGGCTGAACCTTTGCCTTGCGCTTATGATTGTTGCACTGGTATTTTCTTTTCTCTTCTATGTATTAAGCCCTCTTTTGAAAACCAGAAGAAGTAAGAAGGGGGGAAAAGTGATCCAGAGATTAATGATGTGCTTTGTTGTGCTGCTATCACATCCTTTTTTCTCATCTGCTTACAAAAAAAGGTGAAACACAATGAAAAGGCTGGTCTTTACATAACACCTTATACCTTGGAAAATACTACATCAGCTCTATGAAAAGCCACACTAAGCCTAATACTTAATTCTGCCCTTACTTACAGGGATACACATCTCATTGACGTAAGTACCAGCTGCGCAGAATTTTGTCTTTTCTCTGGGAGCACTGTAAGATAGGATTCAGCTCTGGGGAGGTGGGTGGGAGCTGCTTGTATGAGCGCAGCAACAAAGCTTGAGTGCTAAAGAGGATGTAAAAATGTTCAAAGGAGGCAAAACCGTAGGAGGGAAATTGGGGCTTTTAAGAATTACTGGAACTGCGGTAGCCAGGGCTGGACATGGTGGTAAATTGCCCTGTTTGTGTTAAATGTGTTCATAATGGCCACAAATTATGAGGCTTTTTCTGCTTTGTATCACTGGGGGAGAAACAGCAATGGTCGTCTCAGTTGTGTTAATTGCAGTGCAAGTTAATAACACCCTACCTGTGTAGATCACCTCATGGTGCCTTCTGGTAGAAATGGTCTTGGTCATTTCTTCACCTTAATAGATGTAAAATATTGATCTGTGAGTTAAAACAACCAGCACCTGGGCACTGCTCCACTCAGCTGACCGTGTTTTCATGATGGATGGGACAACAATATTATTGATGAGGCTATTTTATAGGACAACACATATCTACTGAGCACAAGCACACAGTTTGTGAAGCAACGTTGATGAACCAGAAAGCAATTACAATGCAAGATGCTTGAAGCCACTAGGCATCTTACACTGAGGGATACTCATGTGCTTTTCAAATGCTAATGATTCAAAGCACAAAATGAGATATGGAAGTAATGTTATGTTATATTAACAGTAGGGAAACTGAGGCAAGGAGCCAAATGGCTTATCTGGCACTTGAATTCTCCATTTGGAAGGGAAAAATAATCAATGGGTATGACTATGACTAAAATACATCTTCGTTTACATGAAATAAGGAATGTGTTTTCAAATCAGAAAAACTAAAAAAATAACGATGAAATAGAGATCTTATAATGTCACCTTGCTAGTTTTACCCTGTCTCACTGCTTTATGCATGGCCAACTCCTTTTAGATAACAATTTTCTTTAGAACAAACCACAAGTATCGAGTCCACTGCTTCCCTTCTTTCAGTTCTGAACTACAGTTTAACTCTTAGTAAAATATTCATACTTGAGTAAATGATTTCCAAGGATAAAGAATCAATGGGCACCATGGGTAAACTCTTCAAATTTTTTATTCTTTGACATTTTGCTTTTATTCCTAGACAGGTTCTATCTCGATTCAACTTTCAGACAACTGATGTTTGTTATGTCTTTGTAAAACTGAGAAGCCCATTACATTCCCATTACCTCTCATCCTTCCTGTGAAATAAATATTGGAGAAGGTGAGTGGTTGGCCTCATAGGGAACAGACTGGGAAGGGAGACAAGGAGTTGATTGTCAAGAAGTACAAGCATACAGGTGTGGGGCAAATACCCTCTATACTTTCCCTGATCCCTTCCAACAAATACTGTTAATTCAATGCTAATACGATGATTCATTTCTCCTCTTAAGGTTTTATGGAAAATGAACTGCAAACCAATACTGAACAAATATAAGCCCATTTCAGCCTGGTTCTAAGTGGTGCTGAGCTAGCATATAAATGAGTCACTAAAAATCAACAGGAAATTACAGCCTGGAATATGAATCATTCGTTGATTCCACAAACATATGCCAGGGATAAGTGAGAACTTCTGGGGAAGAGTGTGGATCCAACCGAATGATGTCAGAGAAAAAAGAAGTTGCTGGAAGTGTATAGAGGAGTTAAGACTGTAATTTTTTTTTTTTTTTTGGATGCACACAGCTTGGGTACAAATTGTATTACAATATACATAAATGTTATTCTGCATCTTTGCCCAGGAAAAATGGAGAAACCAGTGTAGATGGGTTAAATGACAATGGTGCTGCCTCCCAACCAGGCAAAAATCCACATAACTTAATGTCACTTCTCTCCCTTGACTGAGGAGGTGTCCATCTATATGCAATTAAGTCTTTGTTTCATAATTCAGGATTATCAATGTCTCATGTCAAGACTGCTGCAACACTCTTTAAAGCATCAACTTGCAGATGAGATAGTAAATGTGCTAGTACATTAGGAAATGTGCTGTATTTTCAGGGACAGGAATAAAACAAGATGAAAAATAAGCCTTTTTTCCAAACCTTGATGATTCTTCAGGAGTAATAGAAAATTAAACGAAAAAATAATTAGCAGGCAATTTGAGGAAAAATTACTCATTTTGCTTCCTATTTCTTTTCAAGGGAAAAAGAGAAGTAATTTTTTTGCTGTCTAAATAAGCTGTCATTTTGATAGGAAAAAGTTTAGAAGAAATTAAAAAGATTGCCTGTAATACTAAGCACTGGCTTAATCTACCTATCTCCAAAGGTAGTAATCATCCTTTTTCATCCTGGGAGAAGAGTCAAGATGAATATCAGTCCATTGTGAGACTTAGCCATAATTTATTGTGTGTTTTATATTTGTTTGATTTCTGCTGCTGGGTCCCAGATTTTCTTGCAGCTGGACTCAGCATCTACTGTTCTTATCTGTCTGGCAGTAGAAAGGAGAAAAAAAGTCCAGTTCCCTAAAGCTTGGAGAGATGCAATGGAGTATGAATGAATGGCAAGCTGGAAGGCAGGTATAAGAAGTTTGCATGAATTACATTATCTTTTCCACCAGAAATTTGCTCATGAAATGGTTTCCAAAAGTGTGTTTATGGAAATGTTACTTTTTTCTTATTATGCTGGAATTTTTTCCTTGGAAAAACTTCACAAGACTACCTCCAAAGGCAAATAAACAAAGAATAGGGCAGAATGCTATGTGCTGTTTAAGTGTCCATTGATCTGACACCAATGAGCATCATTTATCACTTTGGCTGGCCAAAGATTTCTGATCTGATAGGTTTGGGCTCCTAATTCACAGCACGTGCTTTCTTCTGGAATGGATGACAACTGCGCAAAATCTCAATAGCGAGGAAGTCAGATGCAGTGTATTGTGTCCAAGGTAATGAAGCCAGATCTGGGCAAATTAACTTGGCTATACTGAGAAGGATATTCATTTTATCATGAGATGGCTGGTTTGTGGAGCACTGCAGTAAGGCATTCTCACTAACTCTTTCAATGCTGTCTTACGTATTTTTACACTGTATTTCACCATGGTGATCTGCTATGCTTGAAAACCCCGGTCAACCAAGCAAACAACTGGAAAATGCAAAAACTCAACAGGCTAAAAATCATGTTTCAAAATGTTAACAACCCATCTGTAAGAAACAAGGAAATAAATTTCCAAAGAAACATGGTCGGATAACAATTTAGTATTTATATTGCATCGGAGTTCCAGCTAAGAATAAATAGTAATCAGCAATGATTTACCAATAATAGATGTGTTAGTACAGAAGGAGAGATGCTTCATGGCATGACTTCATGACTTTGGAATAACCTATCCTGGCACAGTAAAGCATTTTAGGAGTCTAGTGTGGGTTTATTTTTATTTTTTCAGTATGTCATAGTGTTAGTTCCTCCCTTCAGATTACCAGTGTCTCAAAGGAAGACAACTAATCAAAATCATCTCTTTTATCTTCATTAAGACACCCCAAGCAAAATAAAATGATTCATTTAAATGGATAAAACAAAAAAAAATTATCAAAACTTTTAAGATCATTGTTCTACATCAGCAATACAGCTTGGCTTATGCCAGACAGCAACAACACAGAGATGTTGACAATTTGAAAATGACGTTGACTTCTCTTCCACAAGCAGAGCAACTTCATTGTTCCTTGATCCAGCTGAGAAGAGGTAAAGGGGTGAATAAATTTGTTCTTTCCAAAGGGGAGTGAGACTCATTTCAGAGGACAAGAAGTACCTTGGGATTCAGAAGAAATGTTTTTTTCTCCTTTTTTTAATTTTGCTCTCCTTTTTAAGGTCTCTTCTCTTCTCCTGCTATGGAGGAGTTGAAAAGGCTTTTGATATAGCACCAAGGAAAAACTGGATGTATAATGGGGACCTGAGATGGTAGGGACCTAAAAGCACTGGAGCTGAAGAAACGTGTAGTCGTATCAGCATATGCTTCTTTTGTGCCACATGGGAGAAAGCATAGTAGAAGACAACATACAGGTGGGGATGGCATTTTGGGGAGAAGAAAGCAATTGTTAAAAAAAAAAAGATCCAAGAAGAAGATTTAAGATAAACTGCACAAGGGACTTGGGGTAGAGTGTTCAGACATTTTAAAGATGAATTTATGGATGAAATGGATCAGTTGGAGGGGTTCACAAGGGTAAGTGATGTGAGCTATGGACCAAGGGGTTATTTTAGCAAAAATATTCCTATCAAGTAAATGGAGAGAGCAGGATTTGAAGAACTGAATTATACTTTTTGTGGATGCATCAATATTAATTCCACATAGGAATAACTTCTGTCATTTGGATGTTCATTTTAACTTCAGACAATTGCATCCAGAAAATTCTATATATTGATGTGCCGAGACAGGTTGCAGCAAGCAACAGCAGTTCTCTTTATTAAAAAATCCAGGCTGAGATTCTGTTTGAAATGAAGGCATCAAGGTTTTAGTGCCCAATACCAGTGTCTACATCTGGATTTTGTGTCTAAGCTTCCATTATAGATAGAACCTTTAACAGATACATGCAGAGCATCTCAGAGAGGGATTCATTCAACAACTACAACTTGGCTGCCCCCATACAGGCAACTAGTGCCGCTTGATGTACAGTTGGGTATCAAGCCATCTCTCTGGGATTGGCAGTATCTTCTACAGGAGACACTGCCCTTCTGAAGTGGGAACTGGGGGCTAAAATAACATTAAGTGCTTATGTTTAGGCAACTCTTGCACAGCACATGGTTAGGTTTAGCTGAATTACTCCATAAGCACCACTGAGTTCATCCATCAGTGACAGTATTGGGAATTTGGATACCTAGTGACCAGGGACATATCAATGCATCTGTATCTTAATCTGCAGATGAATCTCCCCTCAAGTCTCTATTGAAAGATTTCTAGCAATGGTTATTCACCACTTTCTTAGCTTGCTTACACTTTTAAATTTATGTACCACGACTTTTAATAAACAAATGGAGTACAGCTGATAAATCACACAACAGTATATTCTGCAATTCTACTTTTACCATCTTTGCAGATACTTTATTCAAGTTACAGTGTTCCCCTAGTGATGCACTGCCTGTCTGTGGTCCTGAAATGCTGGCTTGCAGCCATCGTTATAACGATTTAAAAATTTTTTACTATTATTGTAGTTTTTTTCTTGTGAAAGAGCCTACCTAGGCTGGCTGCTCCTGTCAGACTTTTTGTGTTGGAGTACTATTTTGGCAAGGTGGAATTATTAAAGAAAACGGAGGTTTTCCCTGGTAAATGAGGGTATCAGTTTAGTTGAAAATTGTGGTAGAAGCATATTAGTAGGGTCAACAGCCTTTAGAACATAAATTCTCTGTTCCTAACAGAGATTCTAGAGGAGACCAAGTGAACCATACCATACAATTGCCTATTTTTCTCTGCTAACCGGAAAGAAAGCCAAGGAATGAGATGATAGACATCTAAAGCAATGTGAATATCAGTATTTTTGTCCAGTTTGGAAATCTCTTTTTATCTATTTCAATTGTCAAAGTGAATGTAAGATTTATGGTGAAGCGCTGAGCTCTCCACCCCAGGGAGTGTTGCCCTCTGCTTGGGCAGAGGTTAATGTATACAGTGGCAGAGCTTGCGTTGTGCACAGCTTCATCCTGATTTCCACTCTTAGGGGGAATGTGGAGTTAAGTCACTTACTCCCGTGTCTGATAGTGTCAATCAAGGAAGATAACTGGGCTGGAACGTGATGGGGTTGCGGGAGGGGTGGACCTGAATCTAATACTAAGTGGGCTTTGCGGAGGATGCTCCTCTCAAACAGGAGACAGGGACTAGCTGGGTTGCTGCAGTTGCGTACTGGGCTGGGGAAGCTGTCGTCTCACAAATGCTATTTTATAGACACATATATTAGTGTTGTGCATGAGTTTCCTCTCATTTTATATCGAACATTTAAAAGACTGGTGTCTAACTTAGGATGCATCAACAGACAGTGAAGACAGATAAGCATTTCATTAGTTAAGTGTCACATAACTTTTGGAATAGATGGAGTTAGGCAAACAGTCTGTGTTAAAGATATTGGATGCCCTGTAAATACATAACGATTCCCTTATTAGCTTTTCCAGGCCTGGATCCCAGCCTGCTGCTGGGTTAGTGATTTCAGTGTTAGGATTTATCTTATTCTCGGTGTAAAATTGGATTGTGCATCTTGCTGTCACGGACACCTGAAGCCCCATGGATGTAAGTGTCCTCTTGTGCTGGTTGCTGTACAAGGTATATACAAGGTCTCTTTCTCTCTGAGGGAACTTTAGAAATAAAAAATACAGAATAGCCAGTCATGAAAAAATAAATGGAGGTTGTGTTGCTTGCAGCAGTGATGCAATTATTGAAAGAGCACATTAGGCCTGTGTCTAAATTGCAGAGCGTGTTGTGTTGCATACAGCTCCCTGTACTTTCATTCAGAAGTACCTCTGAATTTAAGCAACCAACATCCAACTAGAAGGCTACATACCCTGTTAAGTTGTCTCTCCTGATGGGCCTCATGCCTTTTTCCTAGCTGAAAAAATAAAAATTAAAAGCTTGACGGTCTGCCAAAACTAACCCGTGTTTTCCTTGTGAGTGACACCTGTTGCTTGGCGGGGTAGAAAAGAAGTGATAAAAGCTGCTGAATTTTGATTGATCTCAGCTGATCAGCTCTATAGATTGCTCATGATCTGGCATCTAGGATCTCAGAGAATAAAAAGCAGCTATAGTCTGACAAAATACAATCTCCCAGCACAAATATATGACTATTTCATTTTAAGTATGTTTTAGCATTCCAACTGCCTGGTCCCATAAGCTTCAGAGAAGTTATAGCTACTTGGGATTCTATAGCAATACTCACAGACTTAATAAAACTGTCTTGGGGACTAATGAATTATTTAAAGACTGCATAAAGAAAATGTAACCTATGCATTTAAAGTAGGAAAATCCACTTTAAAGTCATCATTCTGCCGTCTTTATCAATCTTACAAGGTTTTTTCTTTATATATCGGTATTTTGTTTGTCTAGGCTGAATGAATTCAGAATGGGAAGTATTGTCATTTAATTTAGGCCAATACTTTGGTCTGCATAAATTTATATTGATAATATATATATTCTCTTTTATTCTTTGTATGTATTTGCTCTATTAAACAATAAAGTGCTTCATACAAAATGGGAAAGAATGACATATAGAAACCACACACCCAGGTGCAACTTGCATACGGGTGTAGATGTTTTTTTTCCTGGAGCTAACCTTGACCATGAGTATCGAAGATCTTTTTTTTTTTGCATAATGATAGGCTTGAATTTAGAGTGGTAAGAAATGACACTGTACAGATGTAAACCCAGCTACCTCAAAAGCACCTTGAGAGGTCAGAAGCCTCTGGTGAGTTGAACATGTAGGACTGGATGGGGAAGAGGAAAAAAAGGAGGGAAGGAAAAACCTCTGAATAATGTGATGTCTGAATAGGCATGAAATCTGTTGAACATCTGGGCTCTGGTGCATGCAGGTGCTGGACCTGCTCAAAGGAGCAGCTACCTGAGCTGAGGAGAAAGTCCTGGAAATGAAGGGGAAAAAAGAAAATTCCATATTGTGGTCTGAGATTAAATCACTTGAGGCATATGCACACAAACAGGCAATGGCATCCCTTCATATTGTGCTTTGCAAGCTGTTAGTATTTGCAAAGCCTTTGGAGGATTAAGCACCAACCCCTAACACTGTTCTCAACTCATGAAGTAGCTAAAGATGATGACAACGATCCTGGAGCTAGAGATGTTTGTCATTCTTACATCTCCTTTGGATCCTCGTCACTGGTGGCAGAGATATGTGTGTTTACACAACAGCACGCACACATAGTGACTTAAAAGATGCCAGTCCTTTGAGTGATCCATGACAGTGCCATGATGAATGAAAAGCCAGTGGGCTGGAAATAGAGAGAAACAAGGATGAGTGAAGACAAAAAAATGTTTGCAGGTTAAAGCGTTGGAAATAGATCAATTACTAAAATATATGTTTTCTCCCCCTCTCTCCAAGCCATGGGAGTCTCACAGTAAGTAAATATTCAAATGAAATTTGATTACTATTTGGCACTAGGCATGGAAAAAGAGGCAAAACAGTGAGGTAGGTAAGGTAGGAAGTTCAGAAAGTAGATGCGATTGGCCGTTCTGCAGCAGGAGGAAAGGAGCAAGAACAAGGGGGCAAAAGAAGAGGATGACCCAGCTAAGCTGGAAAGATTATTGGCTATAGACATGTGGAGGATTTGTGAGAAAAGAAGAATTAGGGATGAGAACCCAGGGGAACCCCAGATTTATCAATGGGCTGTCTGGTTCCTCATTAGGGTAGACAATGAATCAACCACAAGAATGGGCTTTAGTACATGTTGTTGGTGAGCAGCCAAGGAACCAAAAGTCTGTGGAAAGGAAAATGCTCAAGGCTTTCTGCTTAAAATTAACTACCAAATTGAAAATGGCCCCTCATTATACCCTCCTTCTGAGACTTCGGACTGAATCTTTCCTTCTTGGCCTGTCCAAGGTGAGGAATTTACTTTAACTAAGTCCTTCTCTATCTCCCCCTTCCTGGACCATGGTGATAGACTTGTCACTAAATGCAGTAAGATCTGCGGAGTCAGCACCGATCTATATTCACTGCTGAGTGAATATAGCTGCCTCCCTGTGCCTGCCTGGGCACAGAACTTAACGGATTGCCTAAGGTGACTTAGAAAAACTACTAAGTGGGTGCCTTTTGCATTGCCTGGCACAGTGTCCCATGCCTCATAATATTTTGAGAAATGGACATGATGGAAGTGCAGGAAATTGCTTCTGGAAATGCTCTGAGCTGAGCCAAAGGTAGGGCTGCTTAGGAAGTTTTTGACCAAGCAACAAACTTAGTCCTATAGATAGCTGTAGGACACCTCTAGATGCCAATGAGGTGTAAACTTACTCTGAGTATTGATCATACAACTGGATTTCAATGTACTGTTAGGTTCCTAAGAACCAGGTGACAAAGAAATGTTCTGTTCAGTCAGAACCCCGCAAGAGATGTGCTGGGCAGAGATGTTGCTTTTCATCAGATCTTCTAAGGCCTTCCCTCCTCTACCATACACTATATACATGAGGCCACTCGTCTTCTAACATAAAACCCTTTAGCTTCCCATATACCATGATGTCTCTGCAAGGCACTTCCCATGTACACCGGTAGAGCTGTTGAAGTCAAAAGATATGGAGGTTGGGTCCACTGAAGAATACAAGGTGTCCTGGAGCATTTGCTGAGGGAGTGGATACAGAGCGCTTTTACTTTGGAAAACTGCTCAGAAAAGCATCCCTTACTCATGGAGAAGAGGTTCTGGAGGGCAGAGATTTCCCTTGGATGTCAGGACGGATGGAAAGGGAAAGGGAGCTGGTTTCATGATCTTTTGCAGTCCTAGCTCTTCTGGCTTTGGGATGCAGGTGTCCCTAGGACAGGAGGGATGCAAACATGCTGCTGGACTTTTCCTCAGCTCAGCTCTTCTTCTCTTCCTCTCCCCCCAACCCTAAAATTAGCTCTGCTAATAGGCTTTTTATGTGTTTTCTCATACACCCCACCACACACTTCAGCTTTCGTGGACCATGTTGGAATCAACTGCTCCTAGATAAAGGAAGCAACAACGTTATTTTTCACACGGCTTTTCAAAACCAATTAACGAATGTGCCTTCAAGGTGTTGGTATGGGCTGACCCACGTTCCTCTGATTTATCTGCAGAGGAGTCCATTGCTCAAAGCTGGGCAAGGAAGCCAAGACTTGATGAAGGCATGGTAGCTAATTAACTGGGGTGGCTAATAAGCCTTAACATGGTTGAGGTGGGAAGGGAGCCTTTAGGATTCATACCCACATTGCCAAGCTGTTCTGAGTTATATGAAAGAAAATAATGTCCTGTATCAGAGACAGCTCACATGTTCAACGAAGGATAACAATTCATTTTAGACCACTCTATTGTCATCCTCAAAGGAGACCTACAATTCAGCCCAGGAACTGAGATGAATCCCTACACAATACTGAAAAAAAATGCTCGAAGACCTAATGTTTGACACCAAGCAGTTATTCCCAGTCATACTGTTAAATGTTGTTTCTCCTTTCAGACCTGAATAAGACCTGCCTGTCTGCATCAATGACTCTCACCCAGAGTAAGACCTTCAGCAGCTGCGCACACTTGGCTGAAATCACTGCCATACGCCTGTTAACAGCAGTCAGTACAGCTCCAGTGGAAAAACACCGTGGGTTGGAATTGAGATGGATTCATGAGAATGGCAAAGTCCAACTCTGGATCAGTGGAAAGCCTCAGATTATTCCAGATGTCCCATAGCTTTAATGCCTTTGGGCAGTGAAGGCCTATCTGGAAGGATCTAACCTAAACACATCAAAATGGCTGAAAAGTGAGTGGAAATACTAAACCAGCCTCTTTTGCATGGTGAAACTTTAGGAATTCTCTGATTATTCAGAAAATTTGCTAGCCCTAGAGCATTTTAACCCTTTCCATGTTTGCATTGTCTCCTAAAACCACTATATGACAATGTGGTACCTGCAATATCTTTCTTCCCCTTCTTTAATGAGATCTTCTTTTATATGTCATTCAGATGATTGTCATGTGGACCTCCAGATGCCCACAGAACCATCCTAGTCTGGGAGCTGGTGTCCTGCAGTCCTTTGGCTGGTATTGAGGCAATGAGACCTCTTTTTCTTGTGCATCACTTTTACTGGCCTTTTTTTTTAACTTCTCTAATAAGGAAATGAGAAAGGGATACCAGATCAAAGACAGGTATTCACTGGTTTCTAATACTTGGGGACATTTGGAATTCAAGCCTGCCAGATGCACATAGTGGGTGCTGAGGGAAGGGTGGGGTGCTTCCCCAATGTATAACTTTCCTCCATCGTTCTGATCCTGAACAGGGCATCTGCTCCTCTGGCACTTTGCTCTGAAGTCACACCACATGCAGGCGTGCAAAACCCAGCGTGGATCTTCAAGGCTGATGTATGAAGTATGAATTTGTTGGTGTGGCAGATTGGCAGCAGGTCGTGCTGCTTTCAGGCACGAAGCAAAGCTGCAGCAGCACATCACTTGACTGGGGACACAGTGGGAACAAGAAGTCCTGTGACAGAGGCAGACTTCAGTGTGTTACCTGGCAAGAGTGAGGCAAGTGTGGCATGTTGTGACAGAGAATGAGCAGAGGGTAGGAAATCTGCCTTTTAGCAAGGCTTTGCTTCCCCTTGTTCAGGTCACACACGCCAGATGGAGCAAGAATTGAAGACCTGCTCCAAGTCACATCTGGCACATGAGATCATGCAGCTCGAGAGAGGCTGCATTCTGTATGCTTCCGCTTCCCATGCAAGATATCCTCCATTCAGACAGGCCTTTCCCTTCTGCCTCCCCAGAGCAAATGGCATTCAGGCTGCTCTGCAGCTTGGCAACAGGAGCAAAGTCTCAGAAGGCTCCTCACAGTGTCTGGACCCTGCACTGTGGAGTCCCTCTCTGTGAGGCTCTCCTCAGTTCCTGCAGCCCTGTGGCTACAGGAGACGATGTTGTCTGCTGTCTTCTTGGGTACAGATTGATTTTACAAATAAGAGAGAAGAAAATCTCTCCTTGAGTGAATCTACAGATGCCAGTGGGACTCTTTGGGGGCACTCTGGGTCGAGTAGGGATGTTGGACTAAGTGTCACAATGCTCTGAGAGTAAAATACAAGCATAATTATTTCCCCCCTCCCCCTTTTTTTTTTTTTTTGAGCTACTGGGCATGTCAAAATGCCCAAGGACTTTCTCTCCAGGGACTGCTCAATGTTTCATATAAATTAATAAGGCAAAGTGTTGATGGAGATCCAGTGCCATCACCACTGGACTGAGTAATATCTACCCTCTCCGGTCTGAGAAATTCTCACCTGCTTAACGTCCGTGGCTGGAAGAAACCACAGATGCCTTGAGCTAATGCATATCAAAGATACAGAGTCAGCAATGTGCTGTGGTTCAGGATTGCTAGAGTAATAAGGAAATTAGGACTGGTGAACGTGAGGGTCTAGGTGCAATCTCCCAGCTCAGGGAATATAAATCATGCTCATTTCTGTAAGAGGAGAGAGTATAACAGGGGAAGGACTATCCCAAAGATGTCCTTTTCTATTTTCCCTTGGTTACTCTGGATGACCACTGGCAGATGGTATGGAATTACTTAGGCCTTACACCTCAACTAATAGAACTGCAACTAATTTAAACCTTAGTGTTAAGCTTAAAATCCCTAAGAAGGTCATGTTGCTCCTTTATCACAAAAAGGACCAGATACTGTCCCATTCAGCTAATAGTTACGGCCTGCAGAATCTTCATAAGAAAACCCATCTGGACAGATTTGCCAGTCTAGAGAGCTGCTGGCAGAAGGAAGCAGCCACATCTAGCACAAGTCTTACACATTTGGGTCATTTGTTGTAGTGTTTTTAACCCGGTCCCATGAACTCTTTTCTGCCCAGTGGAAAGCTTTTACTGAGGGAAAGACCTTGTGACAGCTGCACAATGTGAATGAGCCCGGCCATTTGCACAGATACTTTACCTGAACGTCTCTTAATAGAGATACACTGAGAAAAATAAGTGTATCGAAGGGAGAGTCAGTGGCCTGTTTTAAGGAAATGAATTGCTTCTTGGAAAAGCAGTTATGTCTTAGGCTGCATTTTCTTCTGGCAACCTGAGAAGGGTTGGAGGCAGAGAATATTTGGGTTTCTCCCTGCTTCTTAAGACCACCTCTGGATGCACAGCCAGATGTGCCAGGGACACCGAGAAATGCTGCTGTAACCAGACTCACTCAGTGCAAACAAAATGCAGAAAGTTTGGGGCGAGAGTCCCTTAGAGGAGCTCTGTGTTATGCCCAGGCAATTTTCAGCTGTGAGTCCTTACTGAAGCAGGATTGGAGGGTCTATCCAAATTCTTGGTTCCTCTGATGTAGGCTGCTGTGTCCCTCAGGAGTGTCTGTGATCCACTGGGAAGGATTGCTTGGGGAGTCCCTATGAGGTAGCTCAAATACGAGGAGTATGGGGAATAGCAGGTATTGCATTTCTTCATCAGGCAAAGGTTCGTCTTCCCAGGCTTTCCAGTGCTGGCTTGGAAACAAACTACACAGCAAGCAAACAGCTTGCCCATGCAAGTGCATTAACCCTGAGTGCTTAAAATATGCAGAAACTACTTCCACAATAGCCCTGGGTTAGCTTCACCTTTGCGGAGCAGAGCATCACTGTATGACTATAGAAGTCACAACTCCTTCAAGTAACGTTCTGCTCACCAGCTAAAAAACCAAACTGGTGAAGCTGGGACACCTGGGACTGTTTTATGAGCCCTGCTGTCATTTTAAATCCAGCCAGCTGATGGCTGTGTCGTGTAGGAAATGAGCTCTCTGTCTTATTAAAAGCAGTAGCGCTGGTGGAAACTACAGCCCCATCTCTGCTGGAGTAGCCGAGAGGGTGTCCGGCCCTCCGTAAACTCAAAGTCAAGCTCCAAAAAGCACCGAGAGACTATGGCTTGGCTCCAAGGAGAGCACAGGGTGGAACCTGGTGGCTGTTGGGAAAGGGGAATGGTGAAGAGGGGACCAACAGGAGAATCTGGGAGAAGGAACGGTCTCCCAGGGAGAGAGGGGATGGAGAGAGCATCTGTATTGGGAAGAGTAGTTAGGATGGGTATCAAAAGGAGAGCTGCCAGTAATCCCTGGGGATATTCTCGGAAGAAAAGGAATTGCTTACACTCATCTTCTCCCTAGCAAGACGAGGATGATATATATAACCAGCCCCTCTGTTTCCCACAGATGCTCCCCCACATCTGCTCAGGAAAGTTTTGATGGAACATTTTTTTTTTTACCCTGTCAAAACTCGCAAAAAGGTGCCAGTTTTACTGAAAAATGTGTGCGCGGAAACAGTCCTCCTCCTGCCTGAAAGACAGTATTTTGATAATAGTGCCAACAAGTTTTTTTTGAGCTGGTGCAATTGGATTTTGCTATCGTTTTTTTTCCCAAGAGAAATCAATGGTTATTTTCAGTGGTTTTAAGAGGTAAAATGGAGAAAGAAACAATTTTTATTCTACCAGTTTTTAATCGTTTTTTTGTTAGCCTAATTTTTAACTTTGGATTTTATTTTATGAAATTTTTTTTCGGTTCCTTCTCTCCATTCTGTAATCCCTCTTACTCTTGGAATGGAAATCACTTTCAAACTGCAAAATTTCACAGAATCTGGAAAGCCTTTGATCCACCCAACTGCAATTTAGTGTGAAGCACCTGTATTCATGGATACCAGATTTCTCTTATGTGAGCACCAGGAGTAACTCCCTCAGCTAGCATGGATAGCATAGTTCCCTTTCCCCGCACCACTTCTGCCTGCAGACAGGACACTATCTATTAGTGAAGATTTCCCAAATACTGTCCAGCTTGTTTCACAGCCCAAAGGAGCTTCTCCAGAGCACACAGCATGGCATATATATCACCTGCGCTCATTTTATTTGAATTTCTTCTCCATATCTCACCAACCCACACTGGGGCATCCTGCATGACATGGGTCATGGGAAGTGATAAAAGGCCTAATTTCTATTCCTATTCCACGGAGCTGGGAACCTAAAATGTTTTTGACCTTGATTATGTTTCTTCTGAAAACTTGTCTGGTTTTGGAAATGTGCTTTTATATCTTCTTGTAGCTCCTGGATCTCAGCAATTGGGATTCATCTTGCCCAGCTGTACGCAAGCAGGTGTCAGGTGTGTGGTCGAAATAATCATGTATTTGTCCTTATTAATCAATGGCAAGAGGTAAAATTATCTTTAGGAGGTGACTAACTCTTTCCCTAAGACCAATATCTGAGGCACTGGAGATGAATCAACGTCTGAGATAGAGATGAGGAACTCACCTCCTAGAGGTGCCAGTCTTTTTCCACTGGCTAAAAAATGGGCCAAGAAAATTAACTTAGATCAGGCTTAACTTTTAAAATTCCATGTATAAGTCCAATATATGCAAAAATAAAGAGGTGACTGTATTCATGCAAGCTGTTGCTCCCTTTGAAGAGCTGGATCTAAATTTTTTACGGTATTCAGATACGATAGCATTTTTTCAAAGTCCCCCCCGGATATCTTTAGTGCCTAACGTGATAATTTCCCAATGCATTACATGCAATGCATTGTTGACCAAACAGCATGTCCCCAGCAGGAAGCCAAGGATTTGCTCTATTACCAGCTCACTGCTCTCCTTTCCCTCATCCACAGAGAAGATATGAAATCATCAGGGATTTCAGCCTAGAAATGTCTCCTCCAGATAATAATTAAGATCCTCTGCAAATTTTCTATCAGTTATTCCAACACACTCCAGCAACCATCAAAACAGAAAGATACCACTTGTGTCTATCTTTCTATATATTGCTATATATCAACATATCATTGAATGTATATTCATATATATTATTGAATATATATGCATATTTATATAATGATCCTTAAATCAATTTTTCTTTATATTGCAGATTTCAGTTTTGCAATAAAATGCAATGTGATGGATGTGGGTCTTTTTCTGTCCAAAAGCTCAATATATATGTCTCAGTATCAATAATACCAGCCATAAAATACATCTCTATAAAATACAGTCAGTACTTAGGACTAGATTAAATTAATGAAATACATTCAGCTACCTATGAAAAGAAGTTAAAAGGAATTAACTGTACATTTGGCTCTTTTTTTTCTTTTCTTATTGCCCTGGCAAAGAGATACACATTTCATTTCCCATTGATATATATACCAGCTAGCAATAATTGGTCTGTAATTTATTGTGAGCAGAATAGGAAAGACAGAAGAAAGGTATTGCAGAGGAGAACTGCCTTTTGTGGAGAAGCCTGGTCTGCCAAGAAACGTGCCATGCAGCCTTGCATAGCTGTAATTATTTGCTTTCACCACCTCTAGGCACTTTGAGAACATAGGCATACAGGAAAACACCTACCAAAGCCTTGCAGGGGGTCACTGGCCAAGTGAAGTCCTACATTCTAAGCCATGTCATCTCTATAGGAGTGGATAGGTGATTTCAAATGACTGACCTATTTTCACTTACTATTGCTCAACGTGTGCATGCATGCCTGGCCCACTGTAAAGGCAGAGCAAATCCTTGAGCTCTTACTGCCTTAGTGGTGGAGGTCAGGGTAGCAAAGCCAAGAAGCTGCAGCATACTCAGCCGTTACTCAAGCCCTGAAAGTTGCCTACGCACAGCCTCTCTTTGTCTGCCCGCATCTTTGTGTTTCACAAACAACTTCATCAGGCCAAGTCTGAAACGTGAGAAGACGTGATGACACTGATGGGAAGAGACCTTACTTATGCATGGTGAAATTCAAGCAAGCAGAAAAAATCTTGATTTCTCCCACCATTTCTATTTCTTGCAAGTGGAAACCCTTTGAGATAAGGGAGGCAAGGGATTTTAGGGAACTGTAGCCCCTACAGCCACATATCCTGGTGCCATCATACTCTGCACCAGACAGCTAGATAGGGATCTCTGCTGCGGAAGACAAGAGAGTGGCTGGCCCTCTGGGAACGCAGAGTCAAGCTCCAAAGAGCACTGAGAGACTATGGCTTGGCTCCAAGCGGGGCGCAGGATGAAACATGGTGGCTATTGGGAAAGGGGAGTGGAGAAGAGTAGACCAACAGGAGCATTTGGGAGAAGGAACGGTCCCCCAGGTGGAGAGCAGATGGGAGAGAGCGTCTGCATCACCACTGTCCACACCTGGACCTATTCCTGCTCTGGCACAAGGAAGTCACACTGCCCAGGGCAAGCCTGTTTCACGCACCTGGAAAGTTACTATCTAAGAAATACGAATAAATAACACTAATGGAGCACAATATTGCTTTCCAGAGCAGGAGCAGGTGAGGTGAAGATAAATCCTAGCATAAGAGGGCGGAGGGATTTTCTCCACACTTTTGTGTGGTATTGGATTCAATTTCCAGGCATGTTAACAGAAGACCAAGCTGAAAGAAGCTGAATCCAGTACTTCTACATCCTGAAATATATCCTTCTATATCTATGCTCTTCATGGGTCCTGATCCACATCTGTGTTCAAATTCCTGTGTCAGCTCTGCCACCCTGTAACCCTTCAGCCTCTGATACCACATTACACCAAGACCACGGAGGGGATCTATCCAGGATTCAACAGCTGCTGTCTCTTATTGAGCCCTGTGTTTCCTTTCATGGCTCATTACAATAAGTTGGATTAGAACTATAGCTAATTACTATTTCCATAGTAATTTACAGTAGATGCTGTTACTGTTTGTACATCATGGAGATGGTATAATGACATGTTGTCTTTCCTAATTTTATCAGCCAAATAATTCCCACTAAGTACTGTAATAGTATTTTAATTAATATTATTATCCCCATATCTGTCACAAAGCTTAAAACTCTGGCACTGGAAAACTACTTCTTTTCTTTCCTTTTGTACCTCCAGAAAAGTTGACCTTGACAGAAATCTGCAGGTCTTGGATCCTTTCATGCTGTTAAGCAAGAGAGAGCAAGAGGGCTGGGTTTGATTCTCACCTTTGCCAAGGGCATAACTGTGGGCAACTGAGTCAGTCAGTCTGCCTCTGTGAAAAGAGGGGGGACTATTTAGATGTAGTTCAGCTTGTCCTCTGTGAATGTGATTTCAAAGAACTCGCAACTTAGAAAGTGAGGGTATAGTGAATGGGAATTAGCCAGCAAATTCTCTTTTGTGCTTCAGGCCTAGGTTCACCACCACTTAGGTGCTTAAATTAACAATTAGCTATTAGTGATGAGTTAAATTAGGATTCAGTTACCCAGGCTATGTTTGCAGGTAAAGGGAAGCAAAAAAGCTTCTCTGGAGGTGACCTTGATCTTCAGTTTGCTGGTTTTCCTTTACTTGAACAGGCTTTAAATTTATTCAATGACTCAGTTAAGTGTCTCTGGCTAGATGGGAAAAGTGGAGCTTGCAGGGAGGTACAGACTGTAGAGCAGGACCCATCTACCCATGCATTTTTAGCCCCAGGTGGGCACAGATAGTGTGTGTGTTCCTGTGCTGGGAACACTATTGGTGTCCAGACCAACCTGGCTGCTTTTCTAGACGGAAACTGTGATTGGACTGTCAGACCTGGACTATTGCTCTTCGACTTATCAGTGTAAGTCAGAAGTGACAACACTGACAACAAAAGCAGAAGGGAACATGGAGCTGAACGTGATGCCACGCTCTGTATATTGAGTGCTGAGGCTGCTGTGACTCACATTGTGGTAATGTATTCACAAAGTGATGG
Organism: Elanus axillaris; assembly: GCA_026212715.1. Lineage (NCBI taxonomy): Eukaryota > Metazoa > Chordata > Aves > Accipitriformes > Accipitridae > Elanus > Elanus axillaris. Next base: position 51,534,148 of record JANZLQ010000029.1, on the reverse strand, counting down.
GGAACAGCAAGCTACAGGAGTTTGGTTTTTCACAACTTTGCAAGTGTCTGCTTCATAAAAAGGTGGCAATAGTTTTGTCATGTTGTGAGCCCTGCAAGATGTGCAGGGGACAGTTTGCACTCAGGGAAGATGTACTCTGGGTATAAAGTACCCCATGGTTCATTACGGAGAGTCCGTAATGAACTGGCTTTCTCTGATCTTCTCTGTGCAAGGGTCTACGAGGAAAGTGCCTTGTCACCTCTGTAAAATAAGGCAATGCATATGATGAGAAAGGGAGGTAAAGCTGAAGCACGGGTGAGCTTAGACGGGAGCTGATGGGTAGGGCAATGACAGGAACAAATTTGAGATAACGCAATGGCTTCATGCCTTTGTCGACCCAGCTACTACCTCGAGGATCACCCCTAGGTTAGACACACAGTGGCACAGATCAGGTCACCAAGCTGTGCACAAAGCAGAGGACTGCCGAGCAGACAGAAGCTAAAAATACATGAGGCACGGGCCTACGCATGAGGAGCTAATGGGCACCTCATGTCTAATGTAGAGGTCACAGCAAACCTGATGCTTTAAGGAGCTTCTTTGCATTCCTGCCAGCCTACCAAGAAGTGAAAAGGATGAGGCATCATGCTAAAACCTGGTCAGATATTAATCACATCAATGTTATCGTCTGTGATACAGCAAAGGCACCGTTGGCTTACCTTGGAAAAACTGAGTTGGACGTCAGCGGCTGTCTCTAACTTTGGCAAGTCCAGAACCAGTGTAGGTTATACATATATCCATATGTATAATTTAGGTTGCCCCATAACTGTTTTGCAAGCTAGCTTGGACGGTGCAGCACAGTGCTGTAGCCTTCTCATCACTTCATTCCCATGGGGCATATTTTGCAGGGAGAAAATAATTAAGTTAAAGTCCTGTAGATTATTCAAAACCTACTTCCCTATGGGTACTGGAACAACACTGAAGTTTTAGGGTGAAGTTCTCAGAGTGATCACTTGCTCGCTAAAGTGGACAGGGCTGGGCAAAATGTATGGGTCAGCTGGGAAACTGCATAGGATGATACTACCAGAAAGACAGTATTTCAAGTGGTCAGTAATTATGTATCCAGGATGTCTAAGAAGACATTAATTGGTAACTGTACTTCTAGATTTTGCTGATATCTTTCTGGTGTTCTGTACAACGGTGTTTTTGCAATATCTGAATATACAGCATTTAAATTGTTGATAAAACCCTATTTCAGAAGTTTGCCCATTCTACATCAATATCAGATTAAACCAGAATTGAACCTTTTGGCGTGAGGGAACTAAAAAACATCACTTCCTCTTGACTATTTCTAGCAATACTGGAAGGGTGTCCTAGAGTGATCGCACTGGTAGGGGTAGACATCCCACATTAAAATAGGTCTCGCCACCCAGGAATTTGTCTTCCCTGAGAATATAAGTCATATTCTGTGACAATTTTTCACTCCTACCAGAACTGGACAGACAATGGATTTTCTTTTTGTCTAGAATTATTCTTTTTTTCACTTCATTTTAAATCTGCCTGGGAGAAAACCAGGTAGTGGCAAGGCATCCTACAATCTTTTGAGGCCAAAAGCTTGGGTTAATTGAAACATCTCATTTAACTAAAGCAGAAATGTGTTCCTCTGATTTTTACTTTTTAATTTCTTTCTATATGATTTGCAGAATATGCAGTCAGAGGGAGGGAAAAAATAAGAACAAAAGTAATTTGGAAATGAAGAATGAAAATATTATCTGCCGAAAAGGTCAGAGAGAGAGTTTTAGCTGTATTGGAACATAGCGCTCTTTTTTCTGTTTCCCAAGAGATATTTAATCAAAATCCACAAAATGTTCCTTTATCAATGAATCAGCATGCCATTTCTAACCAATCTACTTAACATGTTCCATGTTCACACATCAACACCTGCACTATAATCGTGTCACAGGAGGAGACAACTACTCGTTTCTTGACTGGGGGGCAGAGCCTAAGTGTTTTTATTGAGGACACTACTAAGCCAGGATAATAAAATGACAGATTTAGCCAGTTAAACCTGTTAACACACATTGATTTGTCTAGACTAGGTTTTATCCTGAACTAGCAGACTCCGTACATTGTCCAGATTTGCTCTTCAAAGGGTTGTGTGACAGGAAGCTAGAAAACTTCTCCCAGGTTGTCACCAGTTCAGATGGCAGCAACAGTGGGAAAGTTTTGCGCAATTTCTTTGTGCGCGAGGGCTTTGATTGCAATGTGTGACTTCCATTCTAATTTGGTGTTAACCCATAAAGTGTAATTTGGGGTGTAATCTGCAGCAGAATGAAATTACTGAGACTAGTATTTACCCAGTGAGACTTACAGAACTCTTGCAAACCTGTCACAGAGCGAAGGGACTGGCACTTGCTGTGGCTTCCATCTGCAACCAGCTATTCAAATGCAAATAGCTGGCCAAAAAAATGGGCTCTTCTGCATAAAGGGAAACACAGAAGATTGATTTCTGACATGCTCCCTTACATCTCACAAGGCTGTTGGACATGAACATGACCAGCACATGACAGTATGTCATTGATGAGCTTCCCAGGAGAGTAACTCCGTCAACGAACTGCAAAGAGCTTGCTGCTACTAGAAAATATAAAGTGAAAATAAACCAGTTCAGTTCTTCCTCACTCTCTTTTAACACCCCCAAATCTCTAACGCTTTTCTCTGTGGGCCTGAGGGTGCTTTAAATCATGCAGAATTCTTACAGCTCATCAAAACCATCATTGGGCATTACAGGCATTATGCTGCAGTTGAAAAAATACTTATCTAAAAGTCTTGCATATTGCTAACAAATTGCTTTCCTTTTGCACATAATTCAGGGTGTTTCCAGAATAACTTTAATCTTGTTAATTTTCTGGTAAAGGAGCAGGCAAAAAAGCTTGGCTGAGGTTCCAATCCCTGCAAAAGCTGAGAATACACCTCAAAGGAGAACAATGGGACTTAACTTCAGAAAAAGAAAGGAACAACTGAATGGTCACTGCTTTTAGGGATCACAAATTTCAGCTGAGATTTACTCAGTTCGGCCTCAGGAAAATGCAGACAGAACTACAGGTTGAAGGCAATGCTTCCTGGCTATTCAATGGCTAGCACAGCTGAGACGATTCCAAAGAGCACTCCTGGAAACGACAAGTTTTACTTACAGATTTAAGCATGAATAAGTATATATTTTATGCAAACACACAAATACATTTTGAGACTCCAATATCATATTACATCCTACAGTAGCATTGCACATTTCTTTGGTCTCTCCTGGCATCAGTCAGTGTCATTCTTCCATGGAAAGATGTTGCTCAGGTGGCTATGCTATTTCCAGCCATTGGAACATGATACATTGGTGATGTCTTCTAATGGCTGTTACAACAGGCATAGATTGAGGAGAGCTGGATCTTCTTCCTAGACCTGCTATTGCTGTTTGGAGATACCCTGGACAAACCACTTCCCCTCAGTTTTCCCAGCCATCAACGGGAGATGATGACATTGTCGTTCATATGGCCTCCTAAAAACTTCTGTCATGTGAGCCTGGCAGTTTGCATCCTCTCATATTGTGACATTTGCATTGAAAAAGAACAGCACCTGGCTCATTTGCCTAAAACAGGCTGAAAAGCCTTTATACCAGTGACTGAGCCAGGAGATCAGACAGAAACTAATTTCCAGCATTAATTTCCACTGAACGGGGGAGTATATGGATCTGCCACCCGTATGGGAAAGTCCCAGCGAAGATGCCTGTTCACATCTCTTCATGAGAGGATGTCTCCTTCATGTCCACGTCAGCTCTCCTCATGTCAGCTAATGCTCAGTCCTCAGGTGTTCCCACCTGAGCCCACGGATCGGAGCCACAGCACAAGTGAAAGCTGCAGACCTGTTTTTCCCCAGCTTGGAAAAGTGCTCCATCTCACTCAATGCTATTAGGAGCAGTTTGTGAATGAAAGGTTGAGCTTTGGAGAGACAATGGTGTGTGGGATGTGCAAGGATGATGAAGAAGAAGAGTTGCAGTGGGAAAATAAAGAAATAGAAAAGAGTGAGAAAATAGCAGTGAAGGAAAGAGCTGGGAGTGAAAAGGATTTGCAGAGCAAAAAAAGCAACCAAAGGAAAAAACAAGGTTGAGTGGAGATGAGAGGAAGGTGGAGAGCAATGAGTACAGGTGAAATCAAACCAAAACCGAGCCCAGCAAACTTGGCCAAATGAGGATTGTGTCAGCATAAAATCCTTTATTTCATCCCCAAATTATTGCTGTGTTTCACAGTGGGGCTTTTTAACCCCTCTACTTAACCTCATCACTTTTTTCTTCACAGTAACTTTTAAAGGGCGAGTATAATTTGAAACCAAAAAGCCTGGAAAGTTCAAACATGTTGAAAGTATCCAAGTGAAATGTTTCAGCATTTCTGAACCAAAAGTTTTCGCTTGTAATACATTGAAGCACTGGGACATGTATGAGTTGCCCCTGACTTTCACCCATCTTCGTTTTCTTACATTGCTTCATGGAGGAAACCATTCATCCATGTAGGCTTAATTACTCACTTAATTGTGGCCATCCTGAGCATCCTCTTTTAAAACAAGTTTGTATTAATTTATTATCAAATAGAAATATGCATGTCTCTACAGACACACCTCTATCCAAAGGGCTAAGGGGAGGGACGGAGGTAGTCCTGTTTTAACAGGGAGCAAAACTGCTCTGTCAGGACAGTGTCATCTGATGCAGGGATGGGTGTCACATTGGCTGGTGGTGTTAATTACAGGGAGGGTAAAATCCAGGCTTGGTAAAACCCCCTGAACAGATATTATAGTGTGATAAAGGAGGTGCAATTGGACTAAATGTCTATATTGACACTAGATAAGTAAACAGGGCCATGGCACGGGGTAAAGCAATGATCCATGTTCCTCCACACCATTTAACTGTCAAGATTTAGTCTGAGTCTAATGTCTCTTAAAAAACCCTCAGGTTGTAGTTTAGGAGTTAAAACAAGCTGGAAACCTTTCCTGAAAGACAGTTGGGATTACTCTACTCTGTTTTATGGAGAAGAGTTAGGACCATGGAGTCAGGCTATGCCATCCCAATTGGAGTTAGGGCCAGAGAAGAGCTCCAGGCCTTTTAATTCTCTTGTACTGAATAACCAACGGGACACAGCTGAAAACTGCAAGGGAGGGTGGACTGCCCTGTGGCATCATCTGATGAGGATGCTGTTGAAAGATAATCTCCGGAGCTGCTTTTAATGTGGGAATAGCAAAATACTTAGGGAAGAAGTCTCGGTGGAGAGCCAGGATATACACTCCATGCTTTGAGTGTTGCTACTGCAGGAGGAGATGAACAACACAACGCCTGCTTTGAAGAATTGCCGTATGTTTTCTAGTGCGCTTCTGTTTGACCTTTACTTTCAATCCTCGTTTGTCCAAGCAAGCGATGTTTTTGCCAGTCCCTGGAGTTGCTGTGGAAGATGAGTTTCACCATGATCACCTCTTCAATCTCTTTGGGGAGCATGGGTGCAGGCCAGCACATGGTAGGCTGAATCCCTGGTGGGAGTGAATCAGTGACCTCAATTATGCCAATTTATAGCCTTTGAAGAGCTGCTTCAGGATCCTTGGCACCATCTGGGCTGTGCAAAGTTTGCAGGGTTAGCAGGCTGCACAATTGATTGTTCTCCATCCAAACCAACATGTAGATTCCATATGCCTCCCCAGACACAATACAGTCAAAACTTTAATGTATTTTTCTACTTGGTCACCACCCTTTTAGTTTGTTATTGGCTACTTTATTGCACTCTCACAGAAACAAGAAACTTCTCCAGGGTAGTATAGGGCAAAAGTTGCACACTGTTCAAATCCCTTCTTATTGCCCACCCTGTGAAGACATTTCCTCAGCCCTTGATGACAAACACAGACAGCCCAGTCAACCCCAGACAGATCAGAAGAATATAGGGTCTTCGCATCTATCTCTGTTTATAATACCCAGAGCTGAGATTTCTGAGGTGTCACCTCTCCCAGTGTGGGACTGTGCCGAACGCCTGCTCCTGTCAATGTGGAGGTACTGGAAGTGTTGCTGCCGCTGTCACATTTGGAGTCATGACCCAGGAGAGTCTGTGCCCTCTGGAAGCACGTCTGTCTCAGGACATGAGTGCCGAGATGGAGGGCGAGACACATACACAGAAAGTCTATATCCAAATGAAGAAGGAATAGTCCCATGCCTGCTGTTGATGAAAGTGTCATAAAGGATCTGTACAAGCTTCAGCGAGATATAATTATGTGCAAGAGCTTGTATAGGAGGCACCATCAGGAGCTTAATTCATCTGGAAGTGTGACTTGTAAGTTTTTAAACAAATTGAAGAAGCAAGTGGACATTCCCTTATTCAGGGTGAAATCTGACCCGATTTATTTTAGTTTAATTCTCTTTCAGATTGAACTGATAAGACTTGAGTTGAGCCCATGACATTTGTGAACGTGACCTCGTGGTCACATGAAACAGTAAAATCAGTCGTAGGTCACAACCTAAGATCTATCTTAGCTGGGTCCTAACTGAAAGCTAGACCACGCAGAGCCACAGAAGAGCCTGCGCTAGGTATTCCTGAGGTCTGGACCCCCACGGTAGCAACCAGACTTGAGGAGAATTGTTTAGCTGTTAGAGCAAATATGTAATCATCGCTTGGAAATGGACAGAGTGACTTAGTTAACTTGGCAGAGGTGGTGAGAAAAGTGCCACACAGTGGGTTTGTGTGGATTCATTAGCCCACTTCGAAAGCTCATTTGGATTTTCTTAAGTTTCCATGTGTGCATTTTCTAAGCAGAAAAAAAAAAAAAAAGCCTGATGTAAGTGGGATTAACTGTTAGGGAACTTTTCTGCAAAATTCAAGCCCCAAAATGATAAAGCCAATAACAAGACACTGAAATTTTGCAGAAAGCTTCCCTAACAGAGAATCCAGTTGAAGAAAATCCACATGAACTTTTCAAATAGGTTAATGAATCCATTGTTTCTCAAATTTGAGCACCTAAAGTATAAAATCAATGCAAAGCCACTGAAATCTAGGTCATTCATTCTGGTATTTATAAAAAATTTACCTAGAAGTAATAATGATTAATGGATGGCTTAATACATATTTCGCCAGTTGCTCCTGAGTCAAATTGGCTTCTTATAACCATGGAGAATAATTGAATACACTTGTTACTCATGTCTTTATAATATTTCCATTGTTGTAACTGGGTCACTGCAGTGCTCAGATGAAATCATGTTTTAAAAACAAGCTATATTCAAGTTGGTAAAAGGCAAATGCTGACATCAAACCCCAGCAGAATGTGCTTGCTAACAATGAAGTAAACAATCTGCATGTCATGCTGTTGCCCAGTACTTGCATAAGGATGTAAGAAATTACTTATTGGGTCAGACGTCTAGTCCTTCTAGCATAGGATTCCTTTTCCAGCAATGGAATTTCAAATTAGGGGTTAGAAGGTGCCATGCTGGGGGTTGAAAAACCTTGGCCACTTTCTGCAGTCCATTGCCTTGTCACTCCCCGTGCATGCACAGCTGTTGGAGTAGAGAAGGTAGAGAGGCCATCTCTGCCAATTCCTTTGTATATCTGTTTTGAGTAACTATTGCCCTTGAATTTTCTTGTCTGACTCCACTGCTTTGTGCAGCAGCGAGTCCCATATTCTGTGTGCTGGACTAAGAAGCAGTTTGGCCTCTTTTCTGATCTACTAATTTTGTTGAAAAGCAGTTGCCTGTTTGGTTTATCAGCCATCTTCCTGATTTTGTAATCCTCAGCCTTATCCTCCACTTCCCCAGCTTTCTCCTCTCCAGACTGAAGAGCAGTCTTTTTAGTCTCTTCTCTAAAGACAGCTACTCCACCCTCTTGATATCATACTTGCTTTTATCTGAACCTTCTCTTACCTCCTCTGGGTTTTCTTGAGAGACAGAGGCCAAACTGCTCAGATTACTCAATGTGTGAATGCATCAAAAGCCTGTGTAACAACAAAATTACTCCCTCTGTCTCGTTTTCAAAACCATTCTTGGCGATGACCAGCATTTTGTCAGCATTTTTGGCTGTTGGGGCACACGAAGCCAGTGATTTCAGAAAACTCCCCGTGAGAACTCCAGGATATCTTTCCTGAGTTTTAACTGACAGTTTTGAGTACAGCAGCATACAGGTATGGTTTGGATTGCTTTTCCCTAGGCACCTAACATTTATTTGTACTGATATTCATCCACCACTTTGCTGCCCACTCATGCGATCCTGTGAGGTCCTTCTGGACCTCATCACCATGGCATTTCACCCCACTCTTCTGAGTGACTATTCAGTCTTACTTTTCCTTTTAAACAGATATCAGCTCATGAAAGAAGCTATTCTCCAATCCTGTGGCATATTATATTTTTTAACAACCCTTTCTGTGGAGGCTTTTTGGAAGTCCAAACATAGTTTTTCCACTGGATTTCCAGTGGACTCTTACCATCCCTGAACTGCAGCTGATTTTCCTTTACAGAGCCATGTTGACTATTTCCCAGCAGTCTATATTTACCCTACACTTAGTAGTCTCATTCTTTACTGTAGGCTCTGCTTGTTTGCCAGGGAGTCAAAATGTAGTATCTCTCTGTAGAGAGTCTACTGCTTATTATCCCATCTTTTGTAGGTGGGAATTAGATTAGTTATTTCAGTCTTTGGGAACAGCGGCCATTTGTAATAGGGGGTTATATACCTTGGCCAAAATTTCATATGTGAGTTCCTTCAAGACTCTAGTCCAGGCGATATTTTGGCATTGAAGTGACTTGATAATACACATGTGTCAGAAGCTAACAGGTAATCACAGATGAGAAAGTGGGCCTGATAGAGATCTTTTTCAATATGATTTGCATATCTTGTGGGTTGGTCAGAAAGCTTGAACGCAACAGGTCACCTTGGCCTTCACCTGAATACCAGTACATGGAATCTTTGGTAGACACTCATAAAACTGGTTGTAAATTCATCCAGAGTGAACACGGGGGATTTCTTTTTTTCCTTTCAATACATAATAGTTCCAAATAAAAATAAATTTTAGAGGGATGAAAATCTTTACAGAATTAGATTGAATTTAGCAGGCATTTTAGCCAAAAAATTGCAAAACATTAATGTGGGAATATTTTTTCAAATGTCAGTGTATTTCCCTTTGACATTTTCCAAATGAAATGTTTCATTTTGGAAATGCCAAACCCCTTTGTTTTGACATTTTTCTAAGTTAAAGCTTTTTGCCCTTAATTCCAAAATGGCATTTTTTAATTTGAAAAATTGACCTCCGTATAAAATAAATGGTCAATCTTTTTATAGTTTAAGTAACTTGAAGAGAATCCTAGCACTTCATTCTGAGTCAAAAGAAATAGTTTAGATCTACCTGGTGTGTTTTACCTTTTTTTCCCCCCTTGGGAGGGAGCAGTGGCAATGGAGGGGATTTTTTTTTTTTCCCCACACTGATTTTTGTGTCAATTCTCAGGTGCATTAATTGCTCTGTTCTACCTGCAATGTGCAGGTAGCAGAGTTTAAGAGAAGTCTCTCTGAAAATCTCAAGCCATGTAAGATGACATAACACTACTTGACATAACTCTTGCTGAGATTGCCAAGAGAAGAATGATATACAAAAGCCTGATTAGGGGGCCAGTGTGGCTCCAGACATCTATACATCATTTAGGGCAGAAGCAGGGCTGGCTGGAGGAGCTATCAAAATCTTCACCTATACCCTTTTCTGGACCTCTGTCAGTGCAGATGAACTGCTGACAGCTGAAGCAATTCCAATCATGAAGCCAGTTTGCCCTCATAATTTTCTTTTTCCCTGTCAGTCATATAATAATGCCACATAAGGGGAACTGTGGGTTTAATTAGCTGTTGAGGTGTGCAGGTAGTAATAACCGCTCCTGCCGCATCATCTCTCTGACATCGAGTTTCCTGTTCTTCTGTTCCCATCACAGCTGATTGCAGAGTGGGCTACCTACTAATTGGGAGTGTCTCTCTCATTATGTTTTAACAATCCTATGCCTCCTACTCCCACCTGAATCACTTCCAAAGGCAGCCTGCATCTGCGACAGCATTCCCTTTCCGGGAGGGAGACGGACTCTGATACCAAAACTTCTCTGTTGCGGTGAGTCAGAGAAGAGGAAGAGTTGGGAGAGGAAGGGGCTGAATTGCTTCTCTTTACCTTCCTAACGAATTCCTAAAGGAATTGCTGAAAGACATAATTACAGAAATGTGTTAGTCATAAAGAGGTGCTTTGATTAGACGTTTTGCTAGAAATCATGCACTTTTGAAGTAGGAACTACCTCTAGGAATCCTTGATGTAATTAACTTCCCGCAATGCCTCCAAAGGAAAGCAACAAAACAGTTGTAAAGGCAACAAACCAGTCCAGGGCTGGGTTTCTATCACCTAACTTCAGATCTCAGCACGCCGCACTGAACTCCCTGTTTTAATAACCCCCAGAGAACAAGTCAGCAGAATGCAGGACGTTGTTTGTCTCACCAAGTGCAGGCGTTGAATGGAAATTATGTCCCGAATTTCACTGACCCCATTGCCTTGTTCTCCAGAGATGGAGAAAGGAGCCTCCGGTGATTTTTTCAGATGGAAACACATTCATCAGAAACACGCACCTTAAATCACATGAACCCACCCTTGGTTTCCTGAGGGTACCTGTCTTGGAGTTTAGCACCAATGTGGATATTCTGATATCAAGTCAGGGTTGTGAAGGTACGACCCATCTCATAGCTCTCTCTTTAAGCCACACATTTCACTGGAAGTCAGGAATACTTTAATAATTCTCCCTCCTGACAAATTAAGTTAACATTGTCTGCTGGCTGTATAATGTATTAAGGAAGAACATATGAACGAGGAGGAAAGAAAAAATGGCATACAAGAAAGTAAACACATGTGCCAAGTGAACATGAGTAGTTTAAATTTAGTTTCCTTAGGACTTCAGGCAAGAATAAGAAAACAGAGGAAGGCTTTCTTTGAAGTGTCTGGTAGTTTAGCTTTTTCAGAGTGAAAAAGTATTTAATTCATAGTTATGGTATTAATTTTGTCTTAATTTTTCAATCAGCCCTTGTCCTTTCCCTTGAAAAACGAATGGAAATGAAAGAAGTAGCATTGGTAAAATGTAATAAAAATCACTGCAATTCCACTCTTTTCTTGAATTTCGGTGGCAAAAAAACAGGCAGCATGAAGTTAAAAAGTGAGAAAACCAACCTCTCAAAGAGAAGTGAGAATGTACAGGTTTTTAAAAGTAAAAACAAGCTGCAAAAATCTTCATTAAATTGCTGGTTGAAATGTTTTTCATAACAAACTGGAAAATGTCACTGAAATGTGTGTGATTTAGCTAAATGTTTACATTTTGATGGAACTTGCTTTTTTCAATGATCAAAAAATCCATTGCACTGTTTTCTGTTAACAAGTGTAATAATAAGACTAAATCCTCTTGAAATCCAAGAGTGGGAGTGGGACAGTCTGCTTTAGAGAAGATCTTACACACTGAAGGAGGAACTGAGAGGCATTCCTCAAATTACACCATCTGCAAAATGTGCTTGCTTCTTATACTTTGCTGACAAAATAAAACTTGTTATAAATCTAGAAGATACTATGGTATAAAAAAATTGCCCTTTTTTTTTTTTTTCTGCAGGAAACCGGGAGGGAAGCAGCCAAAACCAGACATGTGTTCTGGTAGATATAAAATAGAATTTTCAATCAAAGGACCTTGGGGAAAAATGAACAAGTAAGTATGGTTATGTCACCTCAATATTGTGTGATACCAAGTACCTGGACCTGGAGTTAAGCAAACACATTTTCTCAAAGAGCCCATTCAACCTTGGGAGGTTCTAGAAAAAAGTATTTGGTCTATTGTTGTTGTCGTTATTATTATTATCAATATTAATATTATTATAATTATTATCATTATTATCATTATCGCCTTTCATTTTGTTGCTGAGATAGCAATGATGATGGAGTGAAGAGAGAAATAACATTCAGGTTTCACAAGCAAGCTCCATCTTAGAGTAAATGAAGGAATTTCCAGATTATCCAAAGAGAAAGGCATTTAGCAGAGAGATTGATTCAGCTGAGGAGACAGTTTATCGTTAAGTGCGTCACTAATAATATGTTTTGGTGTTCTACATTTGTGTAACACATCCCCATGCTGCAAATCTATTGAGTGCCTGAGAAACAACTGTTAAACTATTAAATCTCCCTAGTGATAAAGCTGATTTGAGCCGCCCGACACACAACAAGGCCTCCCTCACCCAAGTGTGTGGGCAATTATAAAAGACAATTCAGAGATGTGGCATTTCCCCTCATAATCCTTGAGGCCTCCATCTTCAGTTATCTGCTCCTGTCTAAAGGGCTGAAAAGAAAAGCAGCTTAATTTTGATTTTCATTCCCTCCCTCTAGGGAAACTCTGCCTTGCTCTGTTTTGTTCCAGTATTGCTACTCCAGGGCTAACGCTGAAAAAAATGGTGGTCTTCATTTTTGGCATTTCCAGTTGGTAACAGTTTAGCTGACAGCCTTTTGGGTAGAATATTTTATTAGAGGCACCAGCCTAGCAATCACTACGCAGCAGCATCATGTATTCATGACTGTGTCATTCCCCCTTCTCCGCTCCCTGATTGTCGATCACATTATAGTTTTTCTACATCCACCTTTACCTCTGGTAAGGAAAAACACTGCTGCTATCCCTTTGGTTATTAGGCAGTGGGGAGGAAAGACACGGATATGTCTCCATTTGGAGGTGTCAGCCTATCGTATTGCATAATCCATGCATGGACCGTCAATGCTGCAGGGCGTCAACTGGCTGTAGCTCTAATTCAATGTGATAAGCAAGGCAGCTGAGCTCAGGATGTTTGCTGGGGTGTTGGGCTAAATCCCAATCCATCCAAGCCAAGGTGTTAATAGCAAACCTGAGGCTTGAGCTGATGTCACTGGAAGCCAGTGTTGTTCGAGAAATCCTTCCTCTACAAAAGCTAAGCATAGGAAATGCTCAATTCAAGTGCCTGTTAGCATGTGTGCTTTGTTTTTCTTCTTGGCAGACACAGACATTAAGTTCCTGGAGTCTTCAGCTCAGACCCCCACAGAATTGGAAATGAGGGAAAAAGGAAGAGTTTTGGTTTTTTTTTTTTTTTTTCTTCTCTCTCATCTCCCAGAAGAGGTGTACAAGCTGCTAAAGGAACTTACTTCTCCAAAATGTAGAACCAGATTTGGGAGTTATATGGCAATATGCTAGCTAGATCTGTAATTCATTCAGATAAACCCCCTTGAAACGGAAAACTAGATCCGTAAGTGAGAAAAAAAGGCTCCTACTTTACACTGGTTGTTAGGAAATTTCAGGATGGTTGCCACTTTCCCCATTGACTGCCAATAGTACCTAAATAACCTCAGAAAGATCACGTAATAGTTATACATCTTTGCTGCCTCTCATTAAAATATGGATAACAAAGCTTGCTTTTTTCATATCCTTCATCTGCCTTCCCTTCCTCATTTGCAAATACTTGGACATACTGACAGTCTTTGATAATCTATATGGAGAATGTTTAACATCAGTCCCTTTTTAATTTGCCTTGATGTGTTCTAGATGCTATTTAATTTTATGATGGTCAATGAGCAGCTGTGCACTGATTTCCAGTGCAGTTTTGAGTCAACACAAAGGAATGTGATGGCCCCTCTGATATCTAATAAGGGTTGTGCTCACTCAAAACCATTTTTTACAGTGGAAGAAATCAATGTAATTTGGAAATTCTGCCTCCTTGTCAGACACAGGTGACAGCTGGGCAAATGGTTATTTGTATGGTTGCACACATGTGCAAAAGAATTGCCTAAGTTTGTTTCCTGAGGAAACCAGGTTAGAAAAGCATCTCTTGAAGTCACATAGCCTTCAGCCATTGACCTTAAGACTTCAGGAGACATGACTTTCATTGGACAATCGCTGAGATTCTTTAATGCTGCCTAAAGTTCATTATTGGGGATTTCTTTTTTTTTTTTTTTTCATTGACCAGGTGGTAGAAAGAGCTCTTCTATATACTAGTATTGATGGGGAAGATTAGATATAACCTAAAGTTAAAAGAGAAAAAGAGTGAGTCAAAAGAAACCTGTGCTGGAAATTAAATATCCTATCATCTCTGTAAATGATACCCATTAAATCTTTGGCCGTGATAGTGGACAAAACAATAAAAATACCAATCTTTACATTCTGGGGGGCTCAGTGCAATCAGGAAATCCATCAGAGGAGCTGCTTTCTCATCTCCTGCTGTCTTTTTGCACATAAAAGCCCATATTTCTCCTGGCTGGTGTTACATCATGTCCAGCATCCCTATGCCAGAAGATCAGCAAGTGAAACCTTAGAATGTTTTCTCTTCTTGCTGGTTAATGCATTGCAGTTTTGCTAATTGGTCTTGTTTGTTGGGTAGTAGGCTGGTTTGTTTAAAGGTTTTGTTGGACATGTCCTTTTAAATAATTATTTGCCAGGTTTTAGGAAGGGATTATGCATTTAGTTGATTTTTTTAGTTGTTGCTGCCATATTTCCTTTTCACGTGGCTTTACTGTCTGTTAGCAATAAACTAACTTTCTCATGAGATATTTTCCAGTTAAATTGCTTAGGAAATCCAGGACTAGGGGATAGGAAAGTAGTAAAAAAGAAAAAAAAAATCAGTTTGACATGAATAAACATAACTCAGCAGCTATACTAGTTGAGAGAAAGAAATTACGAGTACATCTGCTACCTCAATTGGGATGCAGGAGAAATGTCACACTGTGACTAAGGAAACTCACAAAGACGTTGCAAAGAGGTTGATTTTACATGTGCTCTGGGAGGTCACCAATCCTGTCACTAATAGAAACAAGCTAGTAGGTTAAAAGGGCTGATCATCTGCTCCGTGGTAGTAACACCATCTCCTTCCTGGCAATTCTGCCCATCTTAGAGGAGCAGTACTCAAGTAATCAAGTATTCAAGTAAATAAGCAAGCAGCTTCCGCAGGCAAATTGCTGGCAATCCAGACAGAAGGCAGTGCATTGCTCCCTTCTCTTGTTAGATGATTACATGCTGTTTGTTCTTACAGGGATGATTCTCTGCTGACACAGAGTAGACTGGAGAGTCTTCCCTTTCAGGAAGGAATGAGAGAAAGAAAAGAGTATGTGTTGTATTATTTATCTGGGTTTTGTTTTTGTTTGTTTTTTTTTTTTTCTTTTTATAGTGTATTAAGCAAAACATTAGACAGAAGGAGGGAGAGATGCCTCAACCCCTAGATTCATTTGCTGCTCTGAGCATCCACTAGACTCCTCTTTCACGTCCTCTGGATATGCCCTAACAATTCCGTGAGCTGAGCATGGGAGAAGGACCAAGACAGCTCACACAAAAGTGTTCTCAAGTCCAAGTCAACCCTTGGATGCCCAGAAAATGTGAGCAAGCTGACAATGTCATTGGTACTCTGATCATTGGGCCCTCATGTCTGGTAGAAATCCACAAGCACAGTGAGACCTAATCACTTCAAAAGATTTAGTGGTTCAGATTAATATGAGCTGCACAGTGCTGCACTTCAGTGGAGTAAACACTGTGTTGTGAGTCTTATTTTCTAACAACTGAGGGCTTGGATGCTTCATTACACTGTGATTGAGTCTGTCTCCGGCGGTATGCGCCAACCTCGCAAGTCAAGATGCTTCTCTGACATTGCTTAAACTGTCTGGACTTCTCAGGTCTACCGAGCTGGTGTTCATGTATTGCATGAACGCAAATTCTGAGGCTTATTTTTGCTCCCACTACTGGAAAGATCATAGGAATGCAAGCTTTACCATGCTACTTTGGCTTCCATAGATTTAAGATCAAGAAATAAATACTACAAGTGTGAAAAATCACGTTCCATTCTTGCAGAAAAGTGAAAAGAGGAGGTTGTAGACATGTAGGTGTCTTAATTGTGAACAAAATTTCCACCTTTACTCTGGAATGGCCAGTGAGCTTTGCTGCTCCCCATCTCAAGTCGGGAGCGATTCAGCCCCCAACCTTTCCAGCCCAGCATTGTAAGTACAGCCCATTTGCTTTCAAAAGGAATGTGTATTTGTTGCCCCACGACTGACATAATACTAAGACTGATGTGATCCATGAAAATCTGCAAGCAGATGGATCCTTTCACAAGGTTGCCATTTCTAAAGGGTTGTTTTTCCCTGCAGGGCTGTTTTTCTTCATTCTAATCCAGTGCCAGAGCTGCTCTGGCTTTGCCAGGCATCTTAAGAATATCTCAGAACAGTTGTTCACCACTGAAACTAAAGTTGCTCTGTGTGGTCTGTCACAGCATTTTCTTTTCCTGGGAGCACCCTGGGAAGCAGCTGGTTCCCCACAGTTACAAAACAAACAAGCAAACGACAACAAAAAACTCTCCACCAAAACAAACAAACAAATGAAAAACCCAGAGCCTGTTTTCCAGGAGCTGATATCGTTCTCTGTTTTTGAAGATGATATTTTCCTCAGGTAGGTTTTCTCACATTGTCCTCGGGCTAAAGATATATGTATAAGGGAAAACATGGTACAAAACAATCTGAGCTGCCTTTAAAATTGAGCTTCATCAGCTCACAAAATGTGACCTCATTCGGGATGTAGTTGGGCTTTTACTGATGACTGAGAAAATCCCTCCTGTTTCTTGTCCTGACTTAAGTAAAGGTGTGAATTTAATGTGAACTCATTAAACAAACTGAACCTCTACTTATACACAGGCATTGCATCTTAATGCCCCTTAGCTTTTGTCATTTGAATTCACTTGTTTCCACCAAGAGTTTGGCAATGAGTTTGGGCTCTAAGATTTTCAGAAGGCTTCAATGAGAAGAATTCATCTGGCATCCCTCCATAAGGTCTCTTCTTCCTGGGCCTGGAGGAGCACTGACCTTCACGGGATGCTGAAAAAGGCAACAATGAAATCCTGGAGGTATTATTCAATATTGCCAGGCAAAAGCCCAACACTGTGGCATGGTGTAGATGGTTAAATGATCCAATAATGATCAAATTTGAATGAAGCCATACAGCTTTCTCAGACTCGGTCTCTTTCATTAATTTTTTCCCATTACTTGCTCACAGATTAATGGAAGAATATAGATATTTAAATTTTATTTTTAAATGCCTGTTCAGGCTATTCACAGTTCAGCATCCTAGAAACCCATCTTCATTTGTCCATTTATTAGTGAGATTACTGGCACAGATTAAACACATCATCATTGTAAGGAGCAGGCTGCAGAAGACTGATTGCATATTACTGCTTTATTATTTCCTCAGCTCTTTCATATGGCTTTCTATTCCTTCCAAAGCTTTTCCATATACCCCGGATCCTCCGTAGCAATGCCTCTCAGACCTTTCATCCTCCTTTCTTACATAGAAACATAGTCAAATCTACTTATGGCCTCTTTCTACTCAGCGTGCCACCAGTCAAACGCTGCCTGTACTGCAGTTACTCAGCTCTCCACTGTGTTTAATGGCCAGCTGGGCCCTGTCTTTTGATTGTGAAACAAGCCACTAGTATCCACTGTCTCAGTTTCAAGTGGACAAAGCCAAAAGCCTTTGGAGGAGATGCATATAGCCCACAGAATCGGTTTGTTGTAGGATTTAAATACTTCTAAGTCTTCTGCTATTCTATCAGTCAAATTTAGTTGAACTTGGCAAGCAAATGCAAAGCTATTTGGGGATTTGGGGAGATGGAGGACAGTGCAGATAGATCTACAGCAAGATGGTACAACATCAGGAAATCAAACTAAAGATGAAGAGACAAAGGTATTAGAAGGAGCACAGATCTTCATGCTGTGAGGTACAAAGTCCTACCTGTTGGCCTTCAGGAAAACACTATCCTTAGGAGGGGATACATTATTTAAGAACTATTTCCAGTTCAGTCCTTTAACCTTCAGCTCAGAAATTTGGATCCAGTCACCACAGAGAGAAAAAGAACACAGGCAGCTGGATGGAATAAATTCATTAATTCCTGGGCTCCTATTTTTTTCGCCAAGGTTTTGTTTTACTGCCAGACCAGGTGAGTTGCAAATTGATGTCAGAAACTCTTTCTGTTTACCACTCCTTAAAACCAATGTGGGATGCTGATAATAGCAATCATCATTTGATGGTGCTGAGTGTCTGTCAGCTGTTGTCTTCCAAGGAAGAAAAGCAGGTTGAGACATACCATGGATTTTATGCCAGAGCCTCCACACAGATTGGTAGCGTGGTACAGACCCCCGTGGGGACAAAGAGTCTGCTTGCTGAGGGTGCGTTGTCACTGCTTGCCATAAACTCCAGCTGCATAAGAGGATGACATTCTCCTTTCTCTGGCTCACCCCACTTCCTCTCATTCCTCATATGTTTGCAATCAGCTTTAAAACCTCCTGGAGTTCATCAAAGGACACCTGCCTCTGGTGGATTCTCCAGGAGAAGTAACTCTCCGACTATTATGTTGACATTTGAGGGAAGAAACAGTACACTCCCCATGGTGCTTCTGTTCACATTTGAGCATTCCCAGGAGTGGATTGATTCAGAAAAATGCACTCGTAGGAAACATTTTCACAAAGAAGGGATCAAGGCCTGTTGCTGTAGCCCTCAGCCATGCTGAGTAGTGTTACCCAATGTGCTTTGCCTGGAGATGTAGAGGCTGAGTGGAAGATTATGTCTGGAAATTGTTCTGCACCAGGGGAACAAATCGCTGTTTAAAAGTCGAAGAAGACTTGTTAGCTGTTTGGACTCACTTCCAGAGGATTATTTACCTCACCAGAGAATTACACACTTTCCTTAGACTGGCTTTAAAATATCTCCAGCAACATGCTTTCACCATCTCTCCTGAGAGCATCCTTCTGGCTGACAGTAAAAAGGTTCTTGATACTGCCAGGGTATGAGAACTTTGCATGGATAAAATCAGCAGGTTCAGTCATTTTTTGAGAATCCAGGAGATAAGTTGTGCAATAGCTGTGTGATGGACTGCACTTTTTGTGCATATTGATATGAGCTAGCACTGCAAGCAAGTCCTGTTGGCTGTTTGGCCATGCAACCATCATCATCAGAGCCATCATCTTTGTGCCCCACATCACAAGAAACTCCCAGTTCTAGTCAATGTACATATCCTTGGGAAGCAAACAAAAGAGAAAGAAAGGGATAGCTTAATGTGAAAAAGATTTGTCCAGTGCCTAGGAAAACAGCTTCAGCTTTAAACCAGCTAAGCTGAATTTGTTGCCAGAAGCAATTTGTGAAAGTCAAAGTCAAATATCTACTTGTTTGAGGTTCACCATACAGTTCCGATCTATTGATCAGGCACCTTTTTACAACTACAATGAATTGAAGTGGTCTGCTGGCATGGATCCTGAGCAAGGCTTGACTTCACATCTTGGTCAATGTGGAGCTGACCTTCTTACCTGCCTTGTAATCTTACCCTGTCTTAACTCCATGGGGTGAAACTCTTCTTTTGACCATGCTTGGAGGCAACAGATGAGTTAACTCAAGCACTTTAAGCTAGAAATAAAGCATCAACAATTTCTGAGTCTTTTTTTTCAGTCAGTGAAGAATCCATAAACATGGTTACTGTAACTAGACACCCTGTCTGGAATGACAAGAAAGCCATCTGGTCAGCTTTATGAATTAACCTATTCACCTAACTTGTATCTTGTACAACATCACTCTTGAAGAAGCCTAGATGGGAATCTCAAAAGGCATTGGCACGTCTCTGCCAAAATTGGTCCAAAGAAGTTTCTGCAGAAGGCACTGAACTCTTCCAAAAGTCTATATTGTCGCAGTCAGATTTTGTCCCATGTCCTATTAGACTGTTGGAAGTCTTCCAGTGGGCAAGATGGGAACAAGTTACTTCAGAATTAAATACGCTATGAACCCCAAAGCTTAAACAAACAGTTAGTGTTCTTACATTGCTACAGCATTCTTTCCAAGTCTTTCCATAGGCTGCTGCCACTGCATAAGAAACAAAACAAAGGCAAAGAAGGAATGGACTGGGTGCAATAAAATGGGTGACTGACATTGGAAAGGCTACAGGTTTAGTAGTATTTCCCCTCAGCTCCTGAAAAACAATGGAAAACACCAGCAGATAATCAGCTAGCAGTTAGTTAGGCTTTCTTCCAAGAAGGAAGATGAAGGCTAGAGATACAAGGACAGACAGGATTAAACTCAGGGACATCAACCAGTTATGGCTCTATTTCTTTGATGGGATGCAAGCTCAGATTCTTTGCATGGTGTGTTGGGCATTGGATGCACTAATGGAGTGGGAAAAGCCTACAGTGTGCTTCCTCTGGTCAGGAACTGGTACTTGGTACATACATCTGTTTTGGTGGTCTCAATATTAAGTTTGCCTGATACTTGTGCCTTAATATGTCATAGAGGTTAAATAAATATTCCTCATTATTTTTGCATTGTGAGCTGTCAAGTTGTGGAACTGCTGCTGAGAAATTCCAGGTTTCAGCTTGAATGGAACTACAGTCTCAAAATAATGGCCTGCCTCAGGGCTCCAGTCTATCCCTGCTCTTCTTGGCTTCTTCACAAATTACTATAAATCAGCTATTGGCAATGGATACAGGGGCCAAGTGCACTGCTTTACTAAGTAATTCAGGAGATCACGAAGATGTTAACAATGATGTTTATTAGCATAGGACTAGTCATTCAGCACTTTTGGAAAAAAAGAAGGAGAAGAAGAAATATAAGGCTGAATTCTCAACCTTGTTTAATTTCCTACCCCTCTTCCCAAGAGAGTTGTTTCAAGACCCAAACTGCTTAGAGTGGACTAGCTACTTGCAGATAAATGTTGGCAATTACCTGAGTTTCTGAAAGATCCTGCAGGCTCACCAGCCATCCCTCAAGGCTACTTGGCCTGGGAAGGACCTACGCACTATAGGTGTTGAAGGATAGCTTTAATCTGGATAGTTTTTACAGGATCTATCTGCATGTTTTCCTTGGCCTATCTTAAGTGACAATCCAGTAAGACTTCATTAGGATTCCTACATAAAAAGCAGAACAAGAGAAGGAGATTCCAGGGGAAGTCTTTTCAAGCAAACATGGGTAACAGCACAATGACAGTACATTGCTGTAGCTGATTGCATGACCATGATGATGCTAAAAAATAAAGTGCAATGACGTATTAAAAAATTCTGGGTTAAGATGACACTACTTCGGGCAATTTATTTTTTCTGAAGGCATCTGTCACATAAAAGAGAGAAATCCTGAACGTAGACTAGATAGAGCTGCCCAAAGACTGAGCTTTCATCTTAACGCCCAATGAGGTGTTTTTCAGACACTTTTACCCAAGCAACACAAAGACTTGCAAACTTCTTCCTAATTTTGTGAAGTGGCACAGGATGAAGCCAAGCAACATCATGGATATATGGCTGAAAGGTGATGCCAACAATCTGCCTTCTCAGATTTTATTTCCTAGGCTATCTGGGGGTAAAGCTCCATTGCTCTTGCCTTTGCTGTTACAGTCACATATCAACTGCGGTCAAAAAAATCGTTGGGGTAAGAAGGCTGTTTCCCTCCTGGATGTCCTCAAAATGCTGCATTTTGTTACTGAATGGTTAAACATTTTAATTCACGTGCTTGACTTGATGAATAGAATTCCTTAATGTATGTGTGCACCTGGGAGCACATGTATACAGGGAATCTGGAAGGATCATAGCATGAGATGTAATATACAGTAGGACACAGAAGAGTGAAAGAAAACTGCCTGATATTAAAAACACGCTCACTTGAATAATTTTCTATAGGACTACTTATGCTATTAAGTCCTCATCCAATCAATACATTAATTCACTTTAAATTATGACATCTTTTTTTTCATATGTTGTTAAGTCTAATTAAAAGGAATTAGTCACAGGAGTGACAAATTTTAAGCTAATTGCAGAATTACTTCATGTGGCATTTATTAGATAAGTCAAACATGGCAAGAGTTTTAACCAAACTGGCAAATTCAGCAAAAGTGATGTCTTGGCATCAAAATTCTTTCTTAAAATTAAGTCATTTGTTATTAGGGGTATTCTTTTCTTTTTCTCAAATAACTTCTTTTTCTGTACTTTCTTGTTGGTAGGACTGGAGAATAAAGAAATTGTATAATAGTGAGTAATAAAATCTGTCATTCTTGTGAGTAATGCTTTGTAATTAGAAGAAATAAAAGTAAAGTAAGTACAATGGTGTGTGGTGTGCAGGGTTGGGGGTGTATTGTTGCGCTTAAAGGTTTTTATATTAATAATGATGCTGAACTTTCAATGCCTGAAGGTTCTGCTTGAATTAGCATCAAAAGGTGCAGAGGTTTATCTGTACTTTCAGTTCCACATGCTGCCACAGCTATATAAATCTTTCACATAGAGCGAGCTGGGATGAACCCAAATCTTTCATCACTAAAGCTACAAGCTGCAAGCATGAGAGCTTTGGGAAGAAAACTCTATCAGCTGCTAAAACCCTGACTGTCTTTGCAATCCAGACGCTAGATGGCTGAGTTCCCTTCTCAAATGTTCATGTACACTAGGTCATGCTCTGCAACAGGCACCAGTGGGATTTACCGTTTCCCTCTTCAGGACTGGAAATTCCCCCAAATCAACCACGCTGCTCCAGTTGTGCTTCTTTTGCTGCAGAAGCACATGAAAATACCAGCCGTTGGACTAGAAAGATTTTGCTTGAAATATTACAGGTCCCATGAACTTTTATCAACTCCAAGGCTGTGTTTCAGTGGGCTGGCTGACAGTGTGTCCTCAAGGCCACGAACACTGATTTTCTGGCATTATGGTGGTCCTTTGCTGGGTTTATCCAGAGCTGGATGTTTTAACTGTTGGACCCTCGCTGGCTCTGGAGCAGATGGCTCTGATGGGGCCACCCCAGGGCTAGGGATTTTGGAAGATGGATATTTCCCAGCTTTGGGCAGTGAGATGGAGGATCTGCCCCAGAACTGGGTGTGCTGGGAGCCACCCGCAGCTGCTCAGTGAAATTAGCATTCTCATTAACTAGCATTTAATGGGCTTGCTAATTGCCAGCTAGCAATGAAATGCACAAGAGTGTCATATTTGCTGAGCAACTTCTGGGATCTGGGAACTTCCAGTTCCATGGAAATGTGGATAATTTTTGCTTTCTTCCTCATTTAGGCAAAAAACATCTCTTTCAAAAAGACCAACAAATTGTAAACCCAGATTTTCAGCTAACTCTCCTGTCTGTTCCTGCCTCAGAGATTCCAGGGAATGTAGAGTCCACCACCTCCACTTTTAAATTACCCTGAAATATAATAACTGCCACTTTTTGGAAATCCTCTCTTATTTCAAGGCTTAATTCAACTAACTTCAACATCTAGTCATTTGATTCAGGACTACCTTTCTCTTGCAAGACTCCAAACTACAAAAGTTGCCCTCCACAATATTGCAGATATTCTGTTAAACTATGAAAAACTACACAATACTACTATACTTCTTATCCACTTTAATCAATTGATGTGATTTTGCACCCTAAAGTTCATTTTCTTTGAAAAACCTCGCTGCACTATTTTAACACTTTTCTTCAAGTGAGGGTGGGATGTTGTGTTTTAGTAGCAGCCTTCATGATACAGCATGCAGAGACATGATTTCAATAAATAATAAATGAAATAAATACATTTTGCAGGATTGTCTTAGTGCTCTTATTAGAGGATTGCTTTAAGAACTTGTGGTACATCCATTTTGATGATTTCTAGGACCTACTCAGCTTCCTAATCCCTTCAGTTTCTGTTTCCAGAGGTAAAAAACCCTTTTACTTGGCTCTTTTCAATGCACTTTGACCACTTAGTGTGGTGTTTGGTATCTTTGTAATGGTAACTTGTCCTTTTTATTATTGACTCCACAATCATTCTTATGCTGTATGCCAGCTTTCACTAAACAAACAAATCAACAAAAAGTAGCATTTATGTATCAGTGCAAAAAAGTATTGAATAAAGTTTGCTCAAAATCTATTTCTAGGGTGATGGCAGTGAAAAGACACAATTCACTGAAAATAGCATTTAATGTATTGAGACAGATTTTAATTGATGTAGGATGTGCCTTTTTGTTTCTTTATATGGCAGTAGCTTCAATCCGGAAGGCACGTGGTTACAATCTAGTGAAACCAAAGTAGGTTATATCATCATGACTTTCTTTATCGACCAAACATGAAACCTCCTCAAAAAGTTAACAGGTTTCTTTGATGAGACCTACTTTCCAGGGAACAATGTCATCTGGTACTATAGTGGTATTTTTAACTTTGAATTTTCTTTTTTTGATGAACTTCTGAGTTAACAGTGATTTTGTTTGCTAAGGATCAGCCTTTACAGTCCAGCGTTTAACTCCATTAAGTGTCCGCCAGCCCTTAAGTCCCTTGAAAGGTCTCCAGTTTTCCAAGATGTGTTAAAATTAATGCAATTCCAAACCAGCTTCCAACACTCAGTAGATTTTTCTGAGAAGTTGGAGTATCAACTTACATATTGCAGAAGCTCTCAAATATTTCATTGCAACACCTGTGACCTCAATTGGTAGAAATGTTTATAGGTCAGGTTAAGTCTATTGGGACATTTGCTGTTACGACAGGAAACACTAATATGGGTGTACTGAGTATATTGCAACACTCACTGTGCACACAGCAGATGTATTTTGGCTATAGGCCTGGGGATCACAAATGATGGGAAAACTTTGCTGCATCCAGGTGTTATAGCCCCTCTTCTTCTACACAGAGGAATTTACAGCTACATTTTGTCAGACCAAATGTGGTTTTAGGCAGTATTCTGTCTCAAACAGTGGCTCACACATCATGCCTAGCAAAATGCAAAAGATAAAAATATACTGTTATTTCCATGATATGTTCTCTAGAGATGGGTGGCTGAGGAAATGTTGCAGCCAGAATACTTGAATGTACTCTGCAAAATCAGAAGAGAATAGTTATTTTGTGCTCTCATGTACCCATGATTGAGAAGGTTAACTGCTGTTCACCCCTGTTGCTTTGGCACGTGCGGGGAGAGAGGCAGTTTTCTTACTGGCACATTGGAGCTCTGAATACCTTAATCTGTTTGCCCTTTCTGAGGCAGTACCTCTGTTTGGTAAATAACCCGGAGAGCAGAGCAATGCAAGTAGTGAGGCAAAGTTGTTATAAACCTGTTGAAATGTATGAAGGAACTAAAATGTCAGATGGGAGAGGAAGAATAAAAAAGAACCTCCCAGGGGCACATTTCATTGCTCAGTGGGCATCAGGTTGAGTAAGTTACAAACAGTCATCTCAAGAGATACCAGACACTGAAGCAAACAGAAAGTTAAAACAACAGCTCCTTAAATATTATAGGCAGCAGCTTTTGGTGCTTTACTGCATCTACAGTCCTGAACATTGAGTTGAGTCTGTGCATTGACAGTGACTTTGCTGCTAGACATTTAATATTTTGTGTTGTGGTTGTTTTTTTTTTTTACTTTTTAGATCTTGATGGTCTCTGTTCTGACTATTCTGGGATATACTAGCTTGAACAGATTTCCACAAGACTGTTGCTGGTAGGCTTGTGGCCTAGGAAGGTCAGCTTAACATGTACTAGCTTGTGGTGACCATCCACACTGTTTGCACACAAGCAAATATGGATTTAGTCCAAGCTCTGAAAAGAGAGAGTCAAACTGCAGGTTACAGGAGTATATGTCACTCCATTACGAACCCTGTTTGTACACTTTTCCCCATATGCCCAACACTGGCTATTGCCATGACATTTTCT
Organism: Elanus axillaris; assembly: GCA_026212715.1. Taxonomy (NCBI): domain Eukaryota; kingdom Metazoa; phylum Chordata; class Aves; order Accipitriformes; family Accipitridae; genus Elanus; species Elanus axillaris. The sequence goes on along the minus strand of JANZLQ010000029.1, from coordinate 51,508,469 downwards.
TCTCCAGTGACACCATTTTCTTTTCTGGTGACAAATTTCCAACCTTCAGCAAAAGTTTCTCCTAAGTATGCGTATGAATGCAGACACAGACTTAAACCAGATTTAACCTCAAGCTTTTAAATGAGTCTTTTCTCAGCTCCACTCAGTGTTTGGCCAAGGGCTGAACTTCAACTTGGCTTGCTCAGGAACAGAGAGCTCAGTATGCTCCAATACCTTATGCACTAATACCTAGCACTAGGTAGAGAGTTTGGCTATTTAGGAGAACCCTTGCTCAATTTCGACCTATAGGGATTGTGGCATTCGTGGTCCCAAGGTTCTTTTCACTGAATGTAGAATTATTGAAACCTGGAGTGGGAAAAATGGAACAGATGGGCTTATTTCCAGATATAATGCCATGGTTCAGGCAGCACATTTCATCTAGGTCTCCAGGCTGGTTATATTTGCTAATTAAAAGCAGTTTCAGATGGATAAATAATAGCTTATAGACTTGCTGGCACTAAGGAATAGGTTATTCTTTTTGACTGTGGTAGGTACCACAAGAAGCCACAGGTTTGCCCTACAGGAAAAAAGACATTTGGGAAAAATCTTCCTAATGCTAAAATTAGTGGAACAGTGAAATAGATTGCCTAGGAATTGTAGTCTCTATCACCAAAGGTCTTAGAGATCAGGTTAGACTGATTTCTTCCAGGAAGGGGGAAGGCCGTGTAAACAAGCAAGAGGAGACAAGTACCTTCATAATTTTTGGCTCTCAGTGTTAGGCTACCGTCAGATGAAAACTGCTCTGCAAAATAGAGTTGTACCTCACGTGTTATTTATTGGGGCTGAACAAAGAGACTAGATCACCATCAAATAAAACCTTCAAGGTTAAGTTGAATGTGGCAGGCACCACTGAAAACGAAAAGGTTTTGGCTTTTCCACTATTTTGTAGTGCACTATAGGCACAGATTTGATTTTCTGACCTGCGGCATAGAACAGAATATACCCTTTTGGCTGTAAAAGCCCCCTACCCAAGTTAGGGGAAAAAAAAAGATTCTTCCCCACAAAAAACACGTTCTCAGGCTCATAAAGACCAAACAACCCTATCCAGACAGCCCTCTGGAATCTACTTTCCATTAATGAAATGGGTACCTATTCTTAGCTCTTTTCATATGCATTTTAATATGCAAACAAAACCCTTCCCATCTCCTCAGTTGAGATTCTGACATTACCTAGTTTGCCTGTGAAATGTGGATGTTTTTCTCCCTCGTGTGGTGTATGTATAGCGCGTGCTCTACTTAGAAGGGAAGCAGAAATAGAGGTGTGCGTGCACGCCTGTAAATCTGCTTTTAGAAGGCAGAAATCCCAGTTCCTTAAGCACCTCCAAGTCCATTCCATAAATCTCTGCTGGGAATTTTATCTCCGCAGAGCACAACTTTTGAAATTATGCACATATTGAGGAACTTGCTGAAAAAGTGGGGCAACCCAGTGTTATTTTAAAATGTCTTCTTCGTACCTTACTGACTCACTATCATATTTTCTGCAGCTTTCACATCATGCTAGCTGACCAGACAATTTATTAAGGACTGTGTGGGGAATACTGAAATGAACTAACCACTCTGAATATTGATGTTCAAGGGAGTAATAAGGTTCCAAATAATTTCTAGAAGTGGGAAACTTTATCAGTGTGTATAAAAGTAACATGAACTCCAATCAGATCCTGTGTCTTCATTTCTGATAAACACATTTTACAACACAGATATTACCTTTCTTAATGTCAGAGCTGTGTGGAAAATTGATTTATTATTTTTCTTGTGGTCGGCGGCATTTGTGGGAAAGAAAAAGCACAATAGCATATTTTGCATAAAGTCTGTTCAGACATTGTTTTTCTCTGGTAAACTGAAATGTAGATAATGCTTTCACTCAAAAGGAATGGTTCACTTCAGTGCGCATTTTTTGATTTCTGTTAAAAAATACTTCTGACTGAACGAATGTAAGTTCCAATCAAAAGATCAAAAGATTTATTTTTTAAATGCTTTATCTCTTACAGATTTTGTACTTCCTACTAAGGTTTTTGTTTGTCTGCCTGAGACCCAGTAATTTGTGAAAGTAACACAAACTCAGGAATAATTTTGAATTTACCAAACAGGCATTTTTCATCTGTTCTCAACATAAGAGTATAGGTCTAGTGGAATCCTCTAGTGGGAAGGATGCCTCTGGGCTGGACCCTTACACTAAGTGCTCTTCAGAGTTGTGACCTCCCCATCAATCTGTCTGGCATATAGTATTGGGGCTTTAAGAGCTACTACGTTATCAAACAAACAAACAAACAAACAGCAAACCTCTAGTAATTGCCATTAAAGTATGCCTTAGTTAAATTTCTTCCCATGATTAAATTGAACTGAGGAATGAAAATCTGCAGTCTATGCTCTGCCCTTAGTAGGTTCCAGTGGGTCTCTGATGTCTCCATAAGAAATCTTGCTGCAACATATTCTTCATCAAGTCATTTCTCTGCTGAATTTGATTTTTTAATTATGAGTCTCTTCATCTGGGGAGGTGTAAACAGGCACTAAGTTACTGCTCTGCAAGAACTGAAGGGGAAGATGTGGAAAAAGCATAGACAGGACTGTATTTTGTGCATACAAGATATCCCAAGGATCATATACACTCAAGCTATAGTCCAGAGGTAGGATGTGACTCCTGAAGATCTCTCTTATTCAAGTTTAAGCCACGTGGCTCAAATCACAGTAGCAGGAAGGCTATATTGTCATGAACTCCAGCATTAGGACCATGAATAAACAGTCTGTACTCCAATTCACTGCAGCTAAAACCTGCATCTTAAATGTAGTTTTTGCAGCTACTTGTCTTTCATACATTGCCTTTCTAGTTAAATGTGCCCTTAGCTCTAACTGTGTCAAATGAGCTAATGCCAAAGAAGGGTTGCTTGGAGTTTCTTTTATATACAAATTATCTTCTGTTCCAGCTTTAATACAGATCCTGTCATCTGAATTAGCAGTTGATTGCATTAAGCAGAACGGACTCAAAACCACTGCCTCTTACCCGAACCATCCTTACAAGCAAGAAGGACATATTAAGTTGAAGAAACAGCCTTCAAGCTGCCTTGCTGAAACCCCTGGAGCTCTCCTTTTTAAACCCCAGGATGAATATGCCCCTGAGAAAAATAATGACTATTACTATTTCTTGGTAGGTTTGTAGTGCCTCCTCTGAGCAAAGGGGACTTCTCCAGAAACACAACTGTTCCCCATGACTTTTGTGTCCTGAAATGTGTCTGGACTTTTACAGGCGAGCTTACAGCACCAGGCTTCTGCCCTGTAACAGGGAAGGCCAGGCAGTCACGGCACTTATTGCTGGCACCTGCCTGGCAGGAGCTGTGCACCCTGAGCAACTGTAAATAAAGGTGATGGTGTCTCTAGATCACTAAGTCCAAGGGGGAGGGGTATATCGAAAATGCTCTTAAATGGGGAGGAATTTATTGTCTATGTGTAGCCATCTAATCACATTGTGTTTATCCTGTGCCGATCATCTTGAGTCAGCAGAGAGAAGTGGCTCTGTGGGATGATCAACACCTTCCTAGCAATGGACTCCAAGCTGACCAGCATTTGCACATTCTAGATGCCAGTCTTTTCCCATCAAAAACAGTAGCTCAGTGGTTAAAGCACCCATGGACCTTTGCTGTCCAAAATGGAGGAATTGCTAGTTTTTTTGTTATTTCCACACCTAGACTTGGACACCCAAATCACTGATTAGAATTTATCCATCTTGAAGGGGCTAAGGCACTCCATGAGCTTCATTTCCTTGTGCCTGATGATTCCCACCAACTAGATACTTGGGTGGTCCTTGGCATGGGGCATGGAGCTCAATATGGACTCACTAGTGCTCAGGGGAAAAAAAATCCTAGGAGAGGGCAAGACTTGAGTGAGGTAGGCAGATGGGAAAGACCTAGCACCAAAGGCAAAAAGTGTGTCTCAAGCTATCAACCAAGCTATATCTCCTTTTTTTTTTTTATTAGGAGTATTATGAGTATTTATTATCAGTATAAATCCTGAAAGCTTCTCATTCAGTAATGAACACTTATTTTCAAGGACTTTATTGCTGTGTGTGCAACAGTTCAGTATCTGGGCTCAGTCGACTGCGGCAGATAAAAAACCCAAAGACGCATAGGTGCAGATGGTCACATCAAGCATTTGCATATCCTTAGTTTTATAGCCAGGCTATCAAACAGATAACAATGATGGGACATTGCAGACATTACCCTAAAGTCAAGAGTTTTAAGCCTTTTGGACTTGGCAGGGGTTTGTGACATCCAGCTGGAACTTCTCAGGCCAGGCAGGGTTTCACCCACCTCGGTCCTGCCTTGGTTTAGCATTCAGCCTGCATAGCAAAATGGTCTGGCCCTGCAAAAGAAATGGGGAGTGGGGAGCACTTTTCTATCTTTAGGGAGGACCATGACTTATTTGCCTTCTTGGGTCTTTGTATCTGGACAGTCCTACTCTTAGACAGGAGCAAAGCAAACAGCAGAAATCCTCTAAGTACGGAACTCAATGCTGCTGTCTGAGCAGGAACCTGGGGCCTCGCCTGTCTGCAATGTAATGCAAGAACCAGGACGGACTGTATCCCTCAAATTAGTAACTCAGAGATGATTGGGTTGGGATCCACCTCATCTCACCTTAGAGAACTCCATCTGTGCTGGTCACATTCAGTCCCCTTTATAATAGAATCATAGAATTATAGAATGGTTTGGGCTGGAAGGGACCTTTAAAGTTCATCTCATCCAATCCTCCTGCCATGAGCAGGGACCTCTTCAACCAGATCAGGTCACTCAGAGCCCCATCCAACCTGAGACTGGATGTTTCCAGAGACAGGGCACCTACCACCGCTCTGGGCAACCCGTCCCACTGTTTTACCACCCTTATTATAAAAAATTTCTTCCTTATAGCTGCTCTGAATCTACTCTCTTTTAGTTTGAAACCATTACCCTTTGCCCTATTGCTACAGGCCCTACTAAAAAGTCTGTCTCCATCTTTCTTATAAGTCCCCTTGAAGTATTGAAAGTCTGCAAGAAGGTCTCCCTGGAGCCTTCTCTTCTCCAGGCTGAACAACCCCAACTCTCTCAGCCTGTCTTCATAGGAGAGGTGTTCCATCCTTCTGAAGGAATCAGAAGAGTTAAATTTTTAGGATGTGATTCCTCTAACCTACTGTCCTGGTTTCAGCTGGGATAGAGTTAACTTTCTTCCTAGTAGCTGGTATGGCGCTATGTTTTGAGTTCAGTATGAGAAGAATGTTGATAACACGCTGACGGTTTCAGTTGTTTCTAAGGAATGTTTAGGCTAAAGTCAAGGATTTTTCAGCTTCTCATGCCCAGCCAGCAAGAAAGCTGGAGGGGCACAAGAACCTGGGAGGGGACACAGCCGGGGCAGCTGACCCAAACTGGCCAATGGAGTATTCCATATCATGGGACGTCACATCTAGTATATCAGCTGGGGGGACTGGGGCTGGGAGGGATCGCTGCTTGCGAACTAACTGGGTGTCAGTCGATGGGTGGTGAGCAATTGCATTGTGCATCACTTTTTTTGTGTATTCCAGTTCTTTTATTATTGTCATTTTATTATTGT
>JANZLQ010000029.1:51459766-51492093 GCA_026212715.1 Elanus axillaris | reverse complement strand
GCTCAGGAAGAGTTGAAAGACAAATGGGATTTGTTCAGACCCAGAAGTGACGTGGGCTGTCAGCTCTAATTAAATTTGGAGAAAAACTTTTGATAGGACCCAGCCTATCTTTGCAATGGGCATAACACAGACTTGGCAAAACCCCATGGAGTGACTCCATAACCTGGCTTGTCAGGGCAAAAGAGTGTTACGGCTTCATTAAAACTGTATAAAAGCTGCTGAGCTGGTCTGAGCCATGCAGCTCCAGGACAGCTCATGCAGACTATGGCTTTCTAGTAGCTGGTGGACAGCAAACCCAAATGCTCATCTGGTGACACCACCACCCTCCCAGTGACCCTCATACCACACAGTATAGCAGCCAGTGCATGCACAAGGGTATCTAGGGATAGCCAATGCTTCAGCTGAACCCAACAGTGGAAATACCTTTTCTCATTGTCTCTGGTTAATGGCATTTCTGGCGTGGCTGCAGGGAGCTGAGTTGTAACTCATAAAAATGCTGTTCTGCTATATGAATTGGTGCTAGAAAGGGGATGCTCAGTTTGCCAGACTCACATGCTGACAATGGCTGAGGTGTCATACAGAGCCCTCCAGAGTTGACGTTCAAAGTTTTTGGTTTGGTTTGATTTGATTTGGCCTTGAAGGGAGATTCAATCTGGGAACTCAGCACCACTGTTCCCATTTCTACGAGCTCTGTGTAGTGATTAGGTCATGTTTAGAGATTGCTTTGTCAGCCTTTAAGAAGTCAGGTGAGGTGAATCTCACCCCAGGAACTTTTTCCAAACTGCTGGGGTTTGCAGAAAAAAGTCCTGCCAGTCTCAGCAGGTCTTCTCTTGTGGTCTTTATTACCTGCCAGACTAATATCCCCATCTGGCCTTCTAGGAATTTGGTAATCATCATCAGTACTGGTAATGCTAAATAGCTCACAGCTCTTGAGGGAAGAGCAAAACAGTGCTCTTTCAACAGAATCAGAGGCACCAATGTTTCAAAATAGACAGAGTCTTTAAAGAAAAAATAAACCTGGAGCAGGTCCACACTCTGGACTTTAGTAACCCTTCAAAGCAAAGCTTTACATACAAGTAAACTCTTATGATGGTCCCCACAATAATCATCTAATAAATTCTGTGGCTATGCAGTCCTTTTTCTCACTTCCTTCAGCATCCAAATGAGGAAAAACATACTAGAAAGAGTTTTCTGTTCCTGCAGGCTGATCCAAGCTGTATTTGTAGGATCCTTAGTCACTGAGCTCAAGAAATTGCTCCTGTAAGCATCTTCTGTAGATAAATATAACCAGACCTGCTCTGAACATACAGCCTTGTTTGTAGATGACTTTGTGCAGGGCAAATTGCAAGATTTCTTCCTCATCCTTTTTCATGGACAATTGGAAAGACTTACTGGGGCAAACCCAACTAACTACTTCTCATGGATCCTGAGGTTCAGGTGGAGGTGAGAGACAGTCAGTAGGACAGATAACAAGGATGGCTCATTTCCACTTCAGGGCTGAGACCTAATCACTCTTCTGTGGCTCCAAATCCTTGAGCAATATTCTAGGTCCCTCTCATATCAGCGTCTCTACCAGACACAAAATGTAACAGAGGAATCATTTTTTGGGCTGGGTCGTCTGGTGGCCATGGTCTTTAGTGATGCCCTGGGTTTGATATGTGCATCTGTTCTCAGCACCATAGAGCTTTCAAAGGATGGATGTTGCATGTTTCTAGGTCACGTAAAGGAGATAATTTTTAAATGTAAATGGACAAGAAGCAGAAACTCTGTAGTACTGCTCAAATGCCCCAAATGTCCCCACCTCATAAGCACAGAGATGCTGAGACCCTCAGCCATGTATGTGTGATCAGCTCCTCAGTGTTCATGGGTAGGATCACCATTGGGATCTAGGGGTGGAAGTGGTTTTGCAGAAAGGAAACCAACATAGGGTATGATCGTAATGTCTGGATATTGCAAGAGGTTCCACAGCCTAGCTTGGGAGCCCTAGATATCAGGAACTGAGCCCTAGATATCAGGAACTGTTATCTAATAAATCTCTCTGAGGAAATATCTGCTGCTGTCAAGCTGAACATTCAAACTCAGATTAAATATATTTTTGACACCTTTCACTACCAGTTTTTTAGCAGATATGGAAAACTTACTGTGCATTTCACATATGTATTTTGGGGAGATGTGAATCTGGAGCTGGTGAAAGATGTTAGATTGTCTGTCCTGGGAGCGAATGTCCTCTATTTGCAGAATAAGTTGGCGGGCTGGGAAAACATCTCCTGTATCATCACATGAATATGCCTGGCTCCCATTCCCTAGCTGGAGAGAGAGAGACAGATTGATGTGAAAGGATTAGCCAGGCTCTGTGGATAACTCCAAATCCTTCAGTGGTCTCTTGAAAAGATATTAGAAATGTCTGGTTTATGCTAGTGCTCTTGGCTGGTCCTCAGATCTAAAATCCAGATTTTAGCTGCATTTTATGATATGGACCTTGGTCTTTAGGTATAGTAAGGAGCCTCACTTTCTTATTTCTTACCAGCTCACACAAACTTGTCCCTACGGAGAAAGGGTTTTGTTTTTTTGGATATGTCACACCAATTTGAAAAAACAACCAGCACATTCTCTCAGATACTGTCATTTGTTTTATTGACAGAGGTGCAAACACCTCTGTGTTCCACCCAGTTCAGATATTAACTCTGCAATTAACAGCATGTGTCACAGACCAAGGAATGGCAGTCACATCCCAGGTGAGTCTAACCCTGTGGGAGAGAACTGCATTAGTCAACACAACTGGCATCCAACTCTGACACCCTAAAAAGCACTAAAAAGAAAGAGGGTCTGAGGAATAAGACAAGATGGTGTCTTCAACACCAGAACCACAGAGAGAGCAGTCTATGTTTGATTGTCCCTTTTACTCTCTTCCCACTCTCAGTCATCTCTTGAGCCCTTCTTACAATCAATTTGTCTTTCTCTTCATCCTCCATCACCCTTGCTACTTCACATTCAGCTTCCTCATCAATAGCTTTGTATCTATAGAGACCTAGCTCCATCTCCATCTTTTCCTTGCAATGATTTGTGAGCAACTGAGCCTTTCTCTTATCTCACGGTAACTGTACTCTTCTGTCAGCCCTTCAGGAACAACTGTTTGGGTTTTTTTTCCCTGCTCCACTTCTATACATCCTCCAGAGTCATATTATTATTAAAGTAATACACATATACAGAGGACATGTACATTGACAAAGAGGCTGTGTTGGTGGTGCCTTGGACCATTGCTTTTGAGCCCAGTCTGTCTGTATCCTGTTCCCTGAAACAACTTCTTTGACTCACAAGCTAACGTCAACTAAGGTTGTCTGAAAAGGCTGAAAGATAGTTCTGTTCCAACAGGTTTTGGGAAAATTAGTGCTTTAACGGAGCTGAAGTAGCTCAGCTGGGAGAGCGTTAGACTGAAGATCTAAAGGTCCCTGGTTCAATCCCGGGCTTCAGCAGTGTTTTCTTGTAGGTTTTTGTGCCCAGAGCTGGTGTCTCCAGTACAAGAGAGACATGGACATACGGGAGAGAGTCCAGCAATGGGCCAGGAAGATGATGGAACCTCTCTCCTATGAGAGGTGGATGAGAGACCTGGGACTGGTTGCCCTGAGAGGTTGTGGAGTCTTCATTCTTAGAAATATTTAAAAGCCACCTGGATGTGATCCTGGGCAACTGGCCTTAGGTGGCCCTGCTAGACAAGGGGTTGGACCAGATGACCTCTGGAGGTCCCTTCCAACCATTCTGCGTGTAGAGGACAAAGATAAATGTTTATGTCTAGAGCAGGGAAAAGCAAGGCTAATGCCATCCTCATATATTTCCATTAGCAGTGGCCACTTGGCCAATCAGCACAACCATCTGGGCTGACCAACCAGCCAACAAGCAGCTGTGATTTAGATTAGGGTATCAGAAGAACCAGACCTACATATAAACAAAGGCAAGTTTATACATTCCTATCCTTACAGAACCATTTATTGAGTTCAACTTTTTCTCTTTTTTCTTTTTCAGACAAGCTAATAACTGTGGACAGAGACTGCTTCAAAATTATCTCATCACCAGCTCTGAAATCCTAGTCTCTGTCATCTGTTGCAAGATCTGCAACGCTACGTCACACACAGAGCCCCCAAATAAACTTCCGTTCTCGTTTAAGACACCATCTGTGTCCCATTTCTGCAGTGCTTGGCAGAGATTGCTTCCCTTCTATGGTATGTTTGTTCCCCTTGCTGAGCTGCAGCCTTCTTTGGAGGTGGGAAAGTCAGCGGGTGGAACGGATGCCAGCTCTCTGCAAGCGGTGATCACTCTGCTGTGACAGTGTCCTTGGGTAGCAGGGTGCTCTTGGTGTTCAGCCTTGGTCAGGTGGTCCTGGAGCAGGCTCAAGGGCAGCCCCACAAAAGAGCCAGAGCCAATACGAGGTCATATTTGGCTACAAGAAAGGGAAGAGGCTTTGCTGGGATGTTGGCTGTTAATGAGGGCAAGAGCAGTGAGGTGAGGAAGAGCCAAGTTGGGAATATCATGGACAGGTCCAAATGCACTGGTATACCCAGTTGCACTAGGTCCTTTTAGCACGTAATCGATGGAGCTCATAGTCTTGCCTTCGTATTATGCAATGAAATTAAGCTTTATTGCATAATTTAGACAGCTGCAACCCACAACAAAGCATAAACAGCCTTTAACTTAGGGTCTCACATCAAACCAGCTGAATGATCTGTGCAAACTGCATTGTTATGCCTCAGTTTCCCTAGCTGTAGCAGTGACATCTGCCTTCCCTTACCTTCCCCAAGTGTGGTGAGAGTTAACTCACAGGTGAAAGTACTCTGTGTTCTCAGCTTGTTTTTGTGTGTTATCCCAGCACATGTCCCCACGGATGATGCTGTATTACTCACACACCTCTCAAGTCCTTTTTTTCTCTAATTCCTTTTATTTGCCAGAACTACGAACAGTCATGCTATCCAGGAAAACACAGCCTTCATAATGCTGGCATCAGCGTCACTGAGCTGTGCTCAGGAGACTGTTCCTTAGGAACTCCTATGACTTTCAGGTGAATTTACCTCAAACTTGATTGGAAATGAGGAGGGGGGAGCGATAAGAAAGAAAAAAAGACAGCTCATCTCAGAAGAACAGTGAAGAATGAGGTAAATAATGAGGAAACAGTGTGGGAAAGAGCACGACAGACCAGAGATAATGTAAGAGACTAGAGAAGCCTGAGTTACCATTGATACAGACCATTTTAAATGGCCAAGTAAAACTTTGGGATTCATCTGGAAGGGGAGACTTTATCACATAAATGGAGGTGAGAAAAACGTGGAACATTTTGCATGGTATGGCAAAGGCATCTCTCTCAAAGAGAGATTGAGTGTTGTCTGTATGTATCTGGAGGAGATAAACACCAAGGATGAAGAATAAGTGGTTGAGCTAGAAGGCAGCATTGTAGCGACTGGGTTTAAACTGGTTAAGGTTGTGTGCTAGCTGTAAATTCAAAGGTTTCTACCAGTCAGGGTACAGCAGCTCTCAGTGAGCTTTTTCCTGTCCTTCAGGAAATGCAACAGCTGCCAGAAAAGTCTTGTAGTGGGTCTCCTAGGAAAGGGGGTTTACCATACGTAGTGGCTGGGAACCACCTTCCATCCTTAATTATCATTTTGCTGCACAACTATCTCTGTTGCTGCAGTGGCTGATCACACTTGAGGATACTCGGGTTTCATTAGACATAACAAAGTGGATGAAGAAGGCGTGATGGATCAAAACCTTCTCTTCTCCATTGTCCTTCCTCAAGTAATTTTTTTAAGAAAGGCTGAGATCTTGTGTAAGCCACAAAATCCAGTGAAGCACCTAAACACCTAGGTTCTAGCCTACTTTTGGAGCTGTATTGCTCTTTGCTTTTGAGATTGTAGCCCAAAACTCTTCTTGGTCACTGCTTGCTTACCTTTAAGCATCCAGCAGTACCAGCTTCCATAAACTAATGCCATGAGAAGAATGCCATGTCATCAATCCTCCTTGATAAAGGTGATGGATCTGAAGAACAATAGCAGGTATAGGGGATGTGGGAAGGTAGGACCAATGTGTAATGTTATTGTCTATAAATTTTTGGTCTTACTTAGAAGAGACTATCACACCTGACTCTTGCTGGCAATCAGCCCATGACCATGGTGTACAGTGACATGGGATGGAAGTGTGGGTTACATCAAGGGATCTCCATCCCTACAGAACAGGTATATTCTGACTAAAACCAGCTGTCAGGAGGGAGTCAGATCCCATGAGCAAGTAGAACAGGGAAGGAGGTAGCTCTGACCTTACCCTTCTCCTCTAGCTAGTTATTTCTAAATAGGGCAAAGTGAGAAACAGCACTTGGTTGCATTATTCACTAGGGAACAAGCTCTTTTTTTGCAGTTTCGTTCTCCAGCCATTCCAGCTCTCCAATTGATAACACTGAAAGAGACAACTTTGACTTCACAGGGGTGGAGTGGATGGCAACAGGTCCATCAAACCCTGGATCAATCAGCAGACAGTGGTTTGAGAAAATCTCTGACATAGGGAGCTGTGGAGCAACCTTTCCTTTGGTTATCCCAGCTGCCAAGACTAGAGGCGCTGAGACATCTTCAGCTGCTAGTTGCCTTGGTGCTACCATGTTTAATAACCCTGATGCATCTGTCCATGCAGATTTTGTCTAAAACAGTTAAAACTCTTTCTTGAACTTTTTGATAATTGTTGGTTGATGGGGTCTGTTACTGATTGTGGATACTTCTGGTGCCTTTGTTCATTCTGGCAAGAGAATTGGCCTTCGTATGGAAGCAGGGACGGGATAGAGGTGCCCCCGAACCAGTCTCCAGCAAGTTGAACTGATGTAAGGCCCTCTTTCTTTCCTTCTTGTATTCACATAGAGACGCATATTCACTTAAATCCCAGTTACATGCATGTTTAGTGCATAGGTTGTGTGTGTGTGTGCAGCTGGTCTGCTGTCAGACTAGCCTGGGAAAGATTCATTAAAAGTGAACATTTTCATGAAAGGACATGGCAGAGAGGGAAAAAGATCAGTAACCTCATTTTTCAGCTTTTCTTCAACTCTACATCGGCCTGTCCTCCACCACCTCTTCCCAACTGTTCTTCTCCTGTCCCCCTCAACAATAAAACAGGCTGGCAAAAGTGGCTGCCATGGGGGAGGTGGACATGGGAGGGAAACCGTGGCCCCCAGGAGTGACAGCAAAAACCCTTTAGCAGGGAATAGGAATAACTAGTAACACATTTCCAGAGCACTGACTCGTTCGCTGTCTGTGCCGCCCACCCCCTCATCTTGGCTGTCCCGCCAGCTCCAGGATGAGTACACCCACCTGCAAGAGGGAGCCAGCCTGAACGGCAGCAAGGGAAAAGTTCACCTGGAGGGGAAAGCAAGCTGTCCCTGGAGGAGGGAAGAGGAGGACGGGGGATCCTGTGAAATACCATGGCTGCCTTTTGAGAGGGACTTTCTGGACTGAACCTGATCTGGGAGTATGTAAGACAGCAGGAGGGGGGGGTTAGAAGAGGTGCGTCAGCATCCTTACCAATATGATATAGGGGGGAATGGATCATCCAGAAAGTTTAGGTCATTTAGATGAATGAACCTATTGCATATTCCTCAGGAAATCTCTCTTCCCCATTTGCAAACACCACTTGACTTGGCTACAGTGTGTGAGACCGCCTTTTAACTATTTATCTAGGCAGCTGCTAGCCCTGGAACGGGACAAATCCCCCAGCACTGCTGGAGGGTTAATGCTGCAGATGGCTGTGGGCATATTTGCAGGTGAGATGTTTGTGGTATTTTGCCTCCTTCTCCTGATATCTCCTGTCTCATTTGTGGGTTTTTTTTTTGCCTTGTTTATGTTTGATCTCCTCCAAGAGGACATGTTGGGGAAGTCACAGCTCACTTCCCACACCACGACTCATAGCTGAGGCTCTCACAGGTCACACCAGGGATGCTGGCACCTGATTCCCATGTGTGTTGCTTGGTTTCCTCATCAGCTGGTAAATCATGTTTCTAGAGGTATGGTGTCTTGATCTCAGGTCCTGCTCCTCCAGAAAGACATCTCTGGGAAGGTCCTAGCGTGTAGCTGCAGGCTCCAGCAGCCTTGCCGTGCTGTGTCACTGTGTTTCCCCTGTCACACACCAACACAGGAACCTTTACAGGGCTGGCAGGAAAAAGATTTTCTATATTGCCACTTCTCAGCCAGCCACAACTGAGAAGACTTGAGAAAAGAAAAATTCTCTCATCTTGGTGGGTGACCACATGCCATCCACGAGTTTGCTAAGGACTTGGTCCTCAGGTAGAAGCAAATGCTCTCGCTCCCTATCCTGTTTTGCAGACTTGATGACTGGTGCTGGCCAGGGTTTAGAGAGCTGAAAGCCTGCTTTTAGAAACTCATCTCCTGAAGTGCTTTCAGTTCCAGAGAGCTATCAGAGTCTCGGGATTTATATTTCCTAGGTGCCAAGACCCTTCCCTAAGGGTTGTGTAAAATTATGCAAAGTTTACAAGCCAAGAACTCCGACACATGAGCTGAGCTGTTAGAGCTTCATGCTTATGAATAGCAGTCTGTAACAAATCCAAGGTAGTTTGTGTTACCTGAGCCTGTGGTGGGGCTAAGGTTGTGTGCAGGTACCTCACATTTGCTCCAAAAGTATCAGGCAGCTAAGAGGTGCTAATCTGTTTAGTGGGAAAAGCTGATTGCCTCTCCAAACCCTGAGCTAACAGGTCTTTCCCCAGAGAAGCACTGTAATCACAGAGGAGCTGACTCTTACCTCTACTGACTATACTGAGAGGCTGGGGAAAAAAAGGAGCTTTTAGCTTAGAAACTTTAGTTAAATGTTTAAAGTTAGAGGTGATGATCTGAGACCTTAAGGACTAAAAATCCATGGGCTGAAAAAACCACGCATCCTCGGTGGCTTTGCAAGCCTTCTAGTCCTGGCTTTATTTACATATGGTTTTGGTTTTGGTTTTGTTTTTTAAATTATTGGCTCTGACACTAGGGAGCTTGCATGGCAAATCTGTAGCCAAGGTAAAGTCTGAACTCTGCTTTTGCAAGATTTCAGGTTGCGCTGTAGCTGCAAAACTAGCTTCCCTCAAGCAACAGGCAATCCAGCACATCTGTGGCCACCCGTCAAGATCTTTAATGGTGTGGCTTTAAAATCAGCAGGCAACTGTACTGCCTCTCACTCAGTCCGAGTAAAGAAAAGCTGCCGCCGTTTTCTATGCTAATTTTAAGGTTTTTAAAAGCCCATTTCATTTCTCTTCCTCCTCCATATACTTCTCTCTCTCTCTCCTCCCCCCCCTCCTCCTTGCGGAGGTGCCAAAGCCTCCTCCATCAATTTGTGAGAACTTCTGCTTGAAAACTAGAGCAGAGAATCACCCACGTAACCAGGCTGGCATGAAAATATCGGAGGCAGAGACACTGACTCAAAATGACTCGAGGAGTTTCCCCGTGTCAGGGTGAAAGAAATGGGAGCCTGGAATCAACTCCACCAAAATCCCCAGAGGATGAGAGACCTGTCCAGCATGTTCTGACCATGGCCAGCGAACTTGCTCCTTAGGAAGGTGGTTTTGCATTTGCTTCTGCTGCCTGTTGATTTTTAATTTTATCTATTTGCTGCTTGCCTGGGACTTCCAGTGTTCCCAGATCTGCTTGGATTTTTTCTGATTAAAAAAACTCAACAGGGCAGGCTTTCTTCCAGTCATTTCCAATTGCTCGTAATGAGGGATTATAAGATGTATTTGAATTTCTGCAGGCCGAAGCAAAAGTTTCCAACCCATGTGGCACAAGTCAAGTAGCTTAAAATGATGTTCTAAGTGTAGTTTAAAGCCTTATATACTATCTAGTAATTAAAATAATTCCTGTACTGGATTCTCATACTTTTTACATTAACTACTTTCCTGAATTTGCAGAGCTTTGCCAAGGATGTTTTCTGTGCTACAGATGCTTGTTGGGAACCAAACTGAAAGCCACCCACCCTTCTGCATGGACTACCAAGCTCTTCCCAGTCTGTCACCTCCTGGGCGCTCCCAAAGGTTGACAGAAGAGTATTTGCTCTTACCCCAGACTGAATCACACCCTGGGCAGGGAAATTAAAATCTTCGTATCTCAAAAGTGACAGCAGGAGCTCCACAATCCTCTTTCTCTGGGCTTTTTTGAGTACAATTTGCATATTTAAATAGCCTACTTCCACTTGTAATGAGCAGTGCCTCATGCTCTTTCCTTTTCCTCCACTAGCACCCTGCAGTCACAAGTAAAATTAGGCATTGCTATTCAAACTGAAAATAAAGGGTAGCCCATTGCCCCAAAAGTTAACAGCCCAAATACTTAACAGCCCAAGTAACACTCTAAGTTGCAGTTAATTAATCAGCCATAGATACTAAATCCAAGACCCTTCAAAAGTATTTTGACTGTCTATTTACTTTAGTACCTCTGAGGACCTGAGCTGGATCCAGAAAGTCGTTACTCTCCAGTTTTAGTGTTCAGTATTCAGAGCAGGTCATGAACAGTTGTTGCATTTGAAAGGGGAATTTTTGTCTTTTTCCTTTTTATTTTTGTATTTTTTGCATGACGCACAACCAAACCCCATTTTAAGACACTGTTTAGACAGTGAGAAGAAATCCTAACTAAAAATTTTCCAGGGGCTTATTGGATGACCTGACTGGAAGAACTGCCCTGATCCTTATATTTGCCATCTCAAGACCAACACTTTGCAAGTGATGTACAACATCATGCTCACCAGGTGAACTAGGACCCCTGTGCCTTTCAAAATCCAAGCAGCACCCGCTGCAAAAGACAGGCAGGGATGGAATTGCAGCTTTAAGCTCAGTTTTTGGAAAAGCTGACTGTTCAGCTGAGCTCTTAGGAATGGTGAAGGTTTAGGTCCCAGGTCGTCGACTACTGCTGGAGGCTCCCTGGGGCAGAACTTTTCCTCAGCAGTAAAGACCTTGCTTACCCCAGGCTCTGTCTGAAGTCAATGGGGATAGTTGGTGCCTTAGAACGTGACTCAGACTTCATCTGCCAAGACATTAAAGGCCAACCTCACCAGCTCAGACAGGATGAGAAAGGGCAGGGCTGAACATGCGCAGACCTAATCTGCTGTCAGAGGGTCTGGATGGAAGCTCCTGTCTCCCACTGATACAAGGACTGCAGGACGCATCTCAGTGATGGGTGATCTTCATCACGGTCTGGACTCCACACGGGTGCACAAAAGTGTGTGTTACCTTTATGACCGCACACGAGCTGTCTGTTCGTGGCACAGTGCTGCTACACCTCCAAGAGTTCTGCACTGCAGCACAAACCAAGCCCTAATGTCTTTATGCCTGGAGTAGTAATCGCAGGATTATTGCTCCCATGGCATGCAAATAATAATCCTTTCTTTTCCTCATCTTGTAGCTGCCATGTAATTTAGAAAATTAATCTTCAGGGCTGGCAATGTCTTTTATTGTCTCTGTGTGTTGTCTGCCTCTATCTCAATCATGACTAGCTCGCTCTGTCAGATCTCAGAGCACTTTCCAAAGGACTCTGGAGTACTTTACCCAATTTTCTGATGGGTGAATCTGAGGTACGAATAGAAGAATTGCCGCCTTCTCAAGCTAACCATTGGCAGAGCAAGGGACAAAGCAGATACACAGTCCAATTAGCCCATATATTACAGTAGGTCCTACAAAGACATAGAAAGAAAGCAATAGTGAAAGCACTCCATGGAAATACAAACTATCACAAAAACAATCAGCAAAATGGAAAAGATGATGCTGGCAACATGCGTGCCTCACCCTGTGACCTTTTCATCAGGGCAAGTTCTATTGACATTGCAGCAGTGATTCACAGCGACTGCAAAGCAGAGGTCTGGGGTCTTCTGTCTGACCCCATAAAAGACAAAAGAGCAAGGACTGCATATGCAGTAACCCCTGGTGTGTTCTGCATTCAGTAGTTTCAGTGGGAACTTTCCCAGGTGTACTAACAGACCCAGTCACGCTCCTACAGTGACCACATGCCTTGCAGGTTTTTTTTCCCGTTTACTCTTTTTTGATTGTTTAGGGGGTTTTTTTGGTTGGTTAGTTGGTTTTTGGTTTTGGTTTTTTTTTGTTTGTTTGTTTTTTGTTTTTTTTTTTTTTTTTTCTGGAGGAAAGGGTTTTAAGCTCCTGCTGAGGGTTTTCCATATACTTAGCTGGCTGATCTTTCAGTGCAGGCTCCTGCATCTCAGCAGCAGTGAGATACAGCTCTGGTGCTGTGCGGTCAGGGTGGATGCGTGCGGACTGATCCATGCCAGCACTCTTGGTGGGAAAGGTGGAGAGCGGTGTCACGAGGATGGGGGAGGACAACAGCAGTAATAGGGACTGAAGGCATTAAAAGCAAGAGGCAGAATCGCTCGGAAAAGCAGAAAATCAGAACTGAAGGACACTGGCAGAGCTGTGAGCATTTGCGGGGGAGAGCTGTGGGCTGGAGCTGGGGGCTCAGGAAAAGATGGTCATCGGGGTCTGACATATGGTGACTGATCAATGTGGGGGCCCCAGTGCCGAAGGGACCTGAGCGGCGGTGAGAGGAGGGAGCTGCATGTGTGTGGGCTGGGGGAAGGTGCTGGCAGGGCAGCCACCCCCACGCTGCCTGCCGCCCACTGCAGTTATTCATCCTGCACCTTCCCTCGCTGCCTCCCAGTGAGCAAGCACCACCAAGCACGGGATGCTTTTAACCCTTCTTTGAGCCAAACCTAGGGAAACTGGCCAATTTTGGTTTTGAGGTTTGAGTCGAAGCTGTTTTCAGCCAGCAGGGAACCAGGTTGTCGGGAGAAAGAGCAGGCAAACAAGCTGCTCTCATCATTTCTGGCAGCACTGCATTAGGGTCTCGGGGGATTTCTTTATGTCCTGCAGCGTGAACATGAAGGCCTGATTGCTAGCATCAGTGGGAACCTTTCCTTTGCCTTCCCACAGCTGCGGATCAGGCTGATTGTGGTTTAACCCCAGCCAGCAGCTAAGCACCACTAAGATCACTCCCCCCGCCCCAGTGGGATGGGGAAGAGAATCAGGGAAAAAAAAAAAAAAACACCCAAACTTGTGGGTTGAGATAAAGACAGTTTAATGGAACAGAAAAGGAAAGGAAAATAATAGTAATACTACTAATAATAAAAGAATATACAAAACAAACAATGCAGAGTACAATTGCTTACCACCCACTGACCGTTTCCCAGCCAAAATCCTGAGCCATGGTGCCCCCCAACCAACTCCCCCTCAGTTTATATACTGGGCATGATGTAATATGGTATAGAATACCCCTTTGGCTCCTTTGGGTCAGCTGCGCTGGCAGTGTCCCCTCCCAGCTTCTTGTGCATTCCCAGCCTCTGCTGGCAGGGCAGTATGAAAAGCTGAAAAATCCTTGACAGTATAAACACTGCTTAGCAACAACTAAAACATCAGTGGGTTATCAACATTATTCTCAACCTAAAACCACAGCACTATACCAGCTACTAAGAATAAAATTAACTTTATTCCAGCCGAAACCAGGATAGGCTTCAAAGCAATTTGATTGCAACTACCTCCTTGAGAACATCAGTGCCGGCTCAGACTGTGCATCCTCCAATACTGTCCATGAACAGATACCCACTGAGGAGTAAGAACATGGAAAATGCACATGATATCCCCGCGCCCCCCCCAATCTCTTCCACCACTGAAAAATCTTTCCCACCATTTGACTATTGTCATCTCATGGGATTTCCTCCCTCCTTCCGCAGGCTGTGGTTTATGTGTTCTGCAACCCATAACAAAGCTCTACTCCAAATGCTTATCTCCATTGTGGCAGGCCCTTCTAGACTGCTTGAGATAAGGGTGCCAGTGGCCCACCAAGGAGAGAGGTGATGGGAAACACCAAGTCCTCTGCAGGGAGAGTTATCGTGCCAAAAGCAAATACAACTGGTCTGTCCTGCTTGATGGGCCTAAGGCCATCTGGTAGGGCACATCTGTCATGGTGCTAAAACCTCCCTGCTGCCTCAGCAGAAATAGATTCCTTATGTCCAGATCACCTCTTGGGAATGGTTCCTGCCCCCTGCTACCCCCTGAACTGTGTCTGGACATTGCCTGGGAGGGCAGGAGTTGGCACATTGAAGCAGTGTGGAGGAGCACTGGGCAGTGCTCAAGCCCAAGCACTGGCCTTATTTAGATCTCCAGTACTCGTGTTAAACCGTGAGTCTAGCACCAGGTCAAAATAGTGTTTAGCAGGACTGCTTGAATGCTAAGCCTGTGCCATCCCACTGCTCTCTGACTCAGTCTGTGTGTCTGGTGTCTGATTTGCTTCTGCCCTTAGGGCTCAAGGCTGCTTTTCCCCAGTGTGGTAGATGAGGTCAGAGCAGTTCAGCATAGCCAGAGTGTAAGCAGTTTTTAAACCTGAGGGCAATGCCTGGGATGTACATAAACAACTGCCTGAGGTCTGTTTTCATAACAAAATGAGGCCCCAGACATACACCAAATTTGATATAATTTAATCTTGCACATGGACCACACACAGGGGGCTCTGACCTACTCTCATCCAGTTTGGGGACCAGGAAGCTCATTCCCAATTTAGATGCAGACAGACAGTAGGAGTAAAGGGTCAAAGGGAAGGCATTTTCTACTTGGCGCATCCTTGAGCCAGAGGATATTGCCTGAGTACGTCACGTCTGCAAAGGGTGGTGATGGGTGAGCGGCTGTTATATTTCCTGAGGTATGCAGGAGGGCAGTGTATCTTCTGGCTGTACCTAGTAGTGGGTGGTGGCTGCTGATAGAGGTATTTGCCCAGCAGGACTCATGGAATCTCTTCAAAGCTTAAGCAGGTCATGATGTCATTGACTTACGCACAAGTTGTTATTCACATATTCACATCCCGATCAGGGAAGTTGTCTCCTTGAAGTGCTGCAGGATCTGATAGGTTTACATCCAGAGAAAAAAGAGCACCACCAGAATGACGGGGAGAATGAAGATATCTCTGTTGTATTATGGAGGAGAGACTGGATGAGTATCGGGGTTGATCTTTGAGAAATCAGTAGTCAAAGGTTCACTGATGATCACTTCTGTTTTTTGGACAACTAGAAATTCAAGTCTCGTCTCTGCTGATTGAAGGACTCCACAGATCAGGAATTAATCAGAAAGGGATGGAGAACAAAACGCAAAACACAGTTACTCAGTTGTAGAACTCATTGGGGTGACCACACATTTTATAAAGGTCAGTGTAAGAGTAGAAAAGGTTCAGGAAAAGGTAGAAAGCATCATCAGAGATCTGGAGGTGTTTTCCTGTGAGCAATAGGTAGACGCACCAGAACTCTTAAGCCTGGAAAATGGCAAATGTTAGGGAGAGGAATTGCTCTAAGGTCAGTTGTGATTCAGACTAAAATTAACTTTTTGACAGGGTATTTTTGCTTTTCCCAAATCACAGTTTTGGTTTACTTCATGGCCCCATACACCACTGGATCAACGTTACTACCTCTTCACAGGGCACTCCATGACATAGAACTAGGAACAGGCAATTGAAGGTTGAGGGAATAAAAAACCCCCCATCTTTATATCACTATTTTTGCAGAAGCCCTTGAATTGTAAAACTATGTCCCTGTTTCACAGACCCAGAACGGTTGTGGTTGGAAGGGACCTCTGGAGCTCATCTGGTCTGACCCCTCTTCTCAAGCAGGGCCACCTATAGCTGATTGCCCAGGACCCAAAAAGCTTTTGAACATCCGCAAGGATGAAGACTCCACAACATCTCTGGGCAACCTGTGCCAGTGTTCAAGTCACTCTCACAGTAAAAAGTCTTTCCTGATGTTCAGAGGGAACCTTCTGTGTTGCATTTTGTTCCCGTTGTCTCTCGTCCTGTCACTGGGGATGACTGAAAAGATCATACCTCTGTCCTCTGCACCCTCCCTTCAGATATTCATATACATTGGTAGGATACCCCCTGATACTTTTCTTCTACAGGCTGAACAGCTCTCTCAGCCTTTCCTTGTAGGAGAGATGCTCCAATCCTTTCATCATCTTCCTGGACCATTGCTGGACTCTCTCCTGTATGTCCATGTCTCTCTCGTACTGGAGACACCAGCTCTGGGCACAAAAACCTACAAGAAAACACTGCTGAAGCCCGGGATTGAACCAGGGACCTTTAGATCTTCAGTCTAACGCTCTCCCAGCTGAGCTACTTCAGCTCCGTTAAAGCACTAATTTTCCCAAAACCTGTTGGAACAGAATTATCTTTCAGCCTTTTACCATTCAAACTGGCTTGGTGGAGACTTGGCTCTCGTCCTGTTACTGAGGATTACTGAAAAGAGCCCGAGTCCATCTTCTTTACACCCTCCCTTCAGATACTTATATACATTTGATGAGATCATCCTGAGTCTTCTCCTCTCCAGGCATCCCATGGGACTTTGCGCATGGCTGAACTACAGAAGGTTTCAGAAATAATGAGAGAAACACAGAAAGTGAGTTTCATCAGAAAGTATTGCACACAGGTTGCACTAAAACCTTTCTTTTTCCCCAGTTTGAAAAGTCTTTAATCTACAGATTGCTAGGAACTGGGAGAATACAGCAGAGAGGTCATACTGTGATTTTCTTCTTGATATTGTAGTCTTTTCCCCTGAGTTCACTACTGTCCCAGCTTCCGTTCTTAGTCTGTGATGCAGAAGCAGTGCCCCTGCAAATAAAGGAGCCAGGGACTAGTCACAGCCAGGGTAGGAAAATCCCCAAAGCCTTTGGGATTTGGGTGGAGGATGACCTGCCTAGTGTCCTGCAGGCAACTGAACCATGCCTTTCGTCTCAAATACAATCCCACCACAAGAACTCCTTTCAGATTGCCTAAATATACACATTCAGTACTTTTTATGGGACCTTAGGCTATCCCAACTGTCCCACAGCTCCTGCTCCAGAGGACTGTAGACTTCTTTCATGACCCATCTCGCATCTTTCAGCCCTGTGATGATGGCTTAAATGCTCTTGGGCTTCTTAAAAAGTACCAGGCACCTAGGAAAATAAAATGTGGCCTCCTAGGTTGGATCGATGGTCCATCTAGTCCAGTTCTCTGTCTCTGAAAATGGCAGAGGGACATGCTCCATAGGAGATCACGTGAGTATGGCTGTCGTCCATTACCCGTGTGTCATATTCAAGAAGTTGGAAGGAACAGCTCCACCTGGTCATTCAGCGTCTGTCTCTGGATCTATCACCAATGCTTAAGCTTATGTTTTAACACCTGGCCCAGACATCAACTCCCAGAGTCCAACAAGGTCAACAATTATCAAAGAGCTGCGAATGAGAACGGCTGTGGTGGATAAATACACAAGACAGGAATAATTCTTACAGCCATGTTTTCACTGGTAACACTCCTCCACACAGGTTTTCTCAGAGGCTGGACTAAGCTGTCACTCCATAAAGCCCACATCATCCATGCCCTGTTGGCTCTAAGTGAGTGGGTGACAAGGAGCCATGGGCAGGTTCTCCCTAGGAAAGGAAGCCTAGGTGTGGAAGCCTGGGTCACCTGTGACAGCTCTGCCATTCCAGCTGTCCTATTTTTGCTTCACCAGCTTTCTCCTTGTCAAGAAAAGTGACTGCAGAAACCAAAGCAGTTCTGTTTCTCACCAGCTTTCTTCAGACAGGAAGAAATGATCCCAACATGGGAACTGTGGTATTTGCCAACCCACTCTGCCTTGCTGGAAATACTGAAGCTTCAGCTGGGTACAGAATTCCTACTGAAAGATGAGCTATAGCTATACTTTGCAAATGCTAGCAGTGCTGGTGAAATGATGAGGTGAAGGATCTGATAAAGAACAAGCCTTGAAGGAAGCGATACACTGTGGTTAAATGTAGAAATTTGAGAAGCTGACTTGGTGGGAAGTTGGCTTATTCAGATGGCGAAACATCACAACTGAAAGTCTAGGAGCAAAGTCGTCAGAAGGAAGACTTGTGTTGCCAGTTTAACATGTCATATGGAAGAAGTTGGAAGCTCAGACTTGCCCTCACTGAAGAAAAATAAATGAAACCTGTTCTTCTGGCTCAATTCAGACCTAAGGGCTGGAGCACCATAGGCAGCTCTGCTATGGGGAGTGAATGAAGTGGAAGGAGGAGTGAAATTGGGATGACTGCTCTGGCTGCCTTGTGGGCAGGTCAAAATTGCAGCTTTTAGTAGATGCTGCTTTTTTGAGCCAGAGCTGTGGACACCTCTTCCTACCACACACATGTCCAGCTCAGTGCGGCACTGTGCAAAGGCAGACATTTGGGAAAACTGCTTTAACAGCCTATCCACTGTCATGAGAGAGAGGCAGACAGCCACTGTGATCTCCTGCTGGAAGAATACCCTGTCCCCAGGACGCTTACTTCCCTCAGTGAGACTGTCCCTGTTTCCATCTCTGTCCCTAGTTTGCCCCCCTATGCCAGAAGCTTTCTAAGAGGTAGCCGTGTACTTCACCTTTGATTTCAGTTGAAATGAGCAAGTGCCAAGCTTGGAACAAAGAAAAAGAAGGAGTTTCTTCTCACACTATCTGGTTATCTGTGCAAATCCCTGCCATAGGATATTAGACATCCCCAAAGCATACAGACATTCAAAAGATGACGGGGCAGATTTATGGAAGAAAAAACTCCAGGAAGAGCTTGCAAAAATGAAACTCTCTGCTTTGGTTCATGCAGTGCCTGAGCCACAAACCTCTGGAGATTAGGAGAGTATCTGGTGATATAACACTACCTTCTTTTTTCTGTTATTATACTTTTCTATAGGTGTTAGCTCATAGAAAATGTTGCAGACTGGGTTTTGAGCTAGATGTTCTTTATATCTTCTCTGGCACTTCCTTATACTCATGCCCCGGCTTCTTGAGACATCAGGAAGGTGTCAGCCTGTAAAACCATGTTGGCACGATGAGCAGAGATGTGCTGGACGTGTCATTTCATGCTGTCAGCCAACTGATCTACCACTCCCACGCAGGTGTTTGAGGCTTTGGCCGTGTCAAACACATGACAGCAGATCCTTCTGTCCCCACTTTCCCTCCTCCCATTCTTCCAGCTTTCCTATCACTCAAGGCTGATCTGCCTGTGCTTTTTAAAATATCCATCTGGCATCACCCAGATGCAGCTTTCAAAAGTTATCGCATTACATCCATGCAGAAAGCTACCACTGAATGCTTCTCCCAACAGCTGATGTGCCTGGCCATGTCGAGAGGCACAAAGCTGGCCTTTGTGGGCCAGCATGGGTTCATCACCCCTTGCTGAGTGCATTCCTTTTTTTTTTAATGGGGGTCAATGCATCAACCAGATGGAGGTGCAGAGAGGTGACCTTTTCTACCCAAGTCAGGACATCAGTTTTGTCATAAATCTTAGTTTTCATTGCAGACTTCCTGGCACCAAACTATGCCACTGATGGGATTTTGTCTTATTTCTCCAGCTATCTGTACCAGGGGAGTGACAGACAACGGCGGGGTCGAGATGCTATTGCTTTTCACATACTGACTTTGCTCTGATGTGTCAAATAAAGCACATGTTCCTCCTTTAGGTTTCTTGAAAATTTTCTGTCTCATTACACTGAGTGGGCTTCTGGTTTACTTGAAAAGCATTTTTAGTGATTATCTCTATTTTGCTGTCGCTATTTTCTCTTCTTTCTCTTTTTCCAGACTTTTCTGAAAATGATCTCATTAAGAACATGGAACTCCTGTTTCTGAAAAAGGTTCCTTGAGGTTTGCAAAGGTCTCCCAGCAGGAAGGTTGCTTGTCTCCATTTTCCCTGCAGTTCAACAGACCCCCAAGTGAGTGCATTAGCAAAAATGGACTGCTTGAAAAAAATTCGACAAAATATGCAACAGCAGCAGCAATAGCTCTGAAGTGTAAGGCTCCAGTAGGCAACAAACTATTGTTTGCAAACCTCATCTTTGATGACAGTTTAATATGTTAGGGAAAGAATGAGATAATGGCACAAAGGGGACTGTGGGTGCTTGCTACCTGCTGCAGTAGCTGTGATGGGACGTACTAAAAAGGATGGAATATGGGGCCTGAGATAACTCAGTTGTTATTCTGGAGAGATAAATGCATCTTTGAAAAACAGAGTTAATGAAGCCTGGCTGCCAAACTATGCCTGTCACGTAGCCCTTTCCTTGTCCCTCCTTAAGTCTGATGTCTAAAAGATGCTGAGTTCGTTAGCCCATCTTTTGCAGGGGGGTCACTAGGTGTTCTTTAAAGTTTTCTTTTAAGGTTTGGCTCTTAGGAATCCAGGCTATGAATAACAGCACTGCTGTCCTTATGTGCAGTATCCCTGTGCTTCAAGCATGTACCTTGGATGGAGGGATGCAGGCTGTGGTTCTGCTGCTGCCTGAGAGAAATTATCTGGATCTGGGTGGATATTTGCAGTCTGCCCTGTAGGGAAATACCCATGTACTCACTGGTAGGGAAACAGAGCGAGAACAAACCTCAGACCTGTTATTTAAGTTCTCCCCAAGTCTGAATCACTCTTTTCTAGGAAAACTGTGTTTTAATGTTTGCTCTAGTAACGCTGTTACACAGAGGGACCTGAGAGATCTTAGATGTATTTCACTCAGAGTGATGGGCAATGTGGAAAAGCAGAGGTCTGCGTTCATCACATTCTTGTTTCCAACCAGACAAAGGATGGTCTTTGAGGCAGAACTTTCTGAGCCTTAAGGGGGTACCTCAGTTACTCTGCAGAAAGTAGAAGGCAATGGCCATCTCCTTGGTTGTTTCCTGCATGGATCCAGGCTGAGCAGACAGCAGGAGAACGCCTAGTCCAAGAGTTTTCTCTTGGAGCTAAGCACTGAGAGACACAAGCCTTGGCCTAAATTTGTTTTGTGCCAATTACTGAATATTGCAGTCCTGCAGTTACGCTCAGCATACAAGTCCTGTTGCTTTTCCAAGGCTTAATAACATCTGCAGATCCTGCTCTGCCTCCGCAAACTCACAATGCACTATGCTTTCCCCAGATCCTTCTTTCAAGATGGATCGCCCACTGCCATTTCAACCCATCAAAACTTCATTTTCAGAAGGATAAACTAAATGCATTCGGGATTCACTTTTTTAATAACTGTCAATAGACCAGAGCAATAAAATGGTTACTAAGGCGGCAGAAAAACAGCACCAAGAAAACCCTTGTAAAAATAACAGGTGCATTAAAGTGTGGGGGTATGTAGGTATATTTCTAAGACAATAATATACAAACCAGGTGGCATATTACCTCATTAGCAATCCACTTCTTGCCAAACTGGGTTTGGTGAGATTCCCTGAGAGGTTTCCCAGAAACTCATAAAATTAGTAGTAAACAACCCTTCTTGGGAGTTGGGAAATATTTCCTGACTCTGCCTAACATCCCAGCCCCCTTCTGAAGTTTTTCTCTGTTTTGCAAAACATCCAGAAGTTATTGGGAGGAAAATTAGGGAACAAAGGAGGGGGAATAAGATGAGTATAGGCAGAATCCATGGTAATCGGCTTCACATTGAAAAGCATAAGAATGATTGCTTGGACAGTGATAGTATCTTGATGTATAAATGGGTTTGTTACTTAACTCTGGTGATTCATGCTGTCAAGCACAGGGATGAGGCAGGTGCCAAATTTCATGCTGGGAAGGAATTTTCTTTCCCAGAACAGATTGGCAGGGAATTTGCAAAGCTGAGGGGTCAATAAAAAGGGCCAGATATTGTTACAATGAAGATGTGGACAGGCAGGGGGAACATCGCGGAGTGCAAGAGCACTATTGTGTTCCTACCTCATGGTACCAAGCATTCCTCAAAAATCAGTGCACAACCATTTAGCCCTTTCTCCCACACCTCCAGTAGACCTGTAATCCCCAAATGGATGACTTTGGTGGACTCGGTGAGTAGGACTTCTCTCTTGTTTCCTACGGACAAATACTGGAGCAATGGGTCTTTTCATATTTTTCACATCATCTATTTCAACCATGTTTCTAAATAAAGCCTAACTGAAGCTACATGAGTCTTAGCTGTTGGTTGTTTGGGGTAGGGTTGTTTTTTTCTTTTGTTTTTAAAGAGTATCTGAAGAACATGTTCCAGCTGCCTGAAGGAAAGAGCCAGAAAGAAAAAGAGAACAAAGGAAAACAGTGGAGATATTTAATTGAGATAATTTTAGCTGTTCTAAATGCCACAGGCAATCTGCACAAATATTTGGAGAGAGGAGATGAGGAAGGAACAAGGAAAAAATTTCTGTGCAGGTTGTTCAGTCCCCAAATTAAGAGGAGGAACGTGTCTTTTCAGAAATCGAGCAGGACCCTACCTGACAGCTCCTGGGTAATTGCCTTTTGAGCTTCCATGGTCAGTTCTGCACTTAACCGCATCATAGACTTATCCAGATCTAGCAGGTCCTGATGAGCAAACCCTCTGTTTATGGGACTGAAGAAAGAAATAAGGCACTCTCAGAGCGGGTGAACAGGGGTGGCCAGCCTGGATGATGTGAATTCAGATCCCTTCTTGGTCTGGACTCTTGTGTCTTAGGTGAGCACCTGATGAGGCACTTCTGGCTCAGGACAAGACTTGGTCAGCCCCTGTGGGATACCTATGCTTTGTGTGTGACTGAATATGCAGAAGCAGGGACATGGTGCTAGCTTTCCTGTGAGATCCGGGTTGCATGGCCTGGGGTGTGTATTCCAAGATTTAAGACCGGCAAGTCTATACCTTGGTCTGGCCTGATGGATGTTTGATCAGTTATTCAAAATGGTAAAGCTCTTGCAGAAGATGGCTACTTAGCTATGTGGAGCTTGGAGCTCTTCAGTGGTGAAGAAATCACAATTCATGTCCTAGTTAAGAGAGGGATATTTTGAACGTGGTTTTCCACAACTCTCAGGAAGGGCACCCTACCCCAGGACTAGTCTGGACAATGACAGCCTTCTTGTTAATAATGTAAGTGATAAGCATGATTTTAAGACACCACCTCACCCTCCCTGCACCCCCCAAACTAGAGCTTTGGGTAGAGGTTGATGTTCAGTCAGCTTCCTGCACAACCGCTAGCAGAAACGTGGGGGTACCCTGATGACATTGCGTTGCCCTCGCAAGACAACATAGCAGCAAGTGGTGCACATCTGTTCCATGCAAAACTCAGGGAGGGAGTTGGAGGATTTTGGAGAGCAAGCAGTGGATAGGAAGGAGAGGTCTGCCTGTGTTCATTGTGGGGGTCATAAACCTCCAAATTTTGGGGTTTCCCCCTCCTTCACAAACACTCTTAACTACTAGCATCGCTTCAGAGAGCCTTCCAGGCTCTCAGCAAAACAGCACTGCAGGCACCCTCTCCCCATCACCGATACAGAGCCTGGGAGGAGGAAAAATTGGTCTACACCACCACCACCACCCCCCACCACCCCCCCGCCCCAGAGCAGGCACCACTTTTGGGGAACCATGCCCACAGCATCCCTATTTTAGCAATGCCCCAGGGATGCCGCCCTGGCCCATTTTCACCCACTGCAAAGCTCACCGGGCAGATTGTCTCCTTTCTCTTTTTGCAGGCAGGTGGGGGAAAGGCAGAAGCGTGCGGCAGATCTGATCTCTCTGGCACACACGCTGCTCATCCCTTTTGTCTGCCCCTCTCCCTGCTCCCACTCACCCCTTCTCCCACACCCACCCACCCACCTCGGTGTCTCATTCAGGGATGGCTCAGTGTGCTTCAGGTAGCCGGGGGGATGCATACTAACCTCTGCTGGGCTTCTCGTTAAAGAACCCATTAATATGGAGCTGCTGCCTTTCCCTCCCCTTCCTCCCTGCAGCCAAACTCGACTGCTGAAAAGCAGAAAATGGGGGTGTGAGGTGGGAAATCCAGGACACCGCATCCTCTCCCACAGCATGGGCTGGCGTTTCTTAGAGTAGGGCAGTGGCCAGGCCACCATCTGTGTCAAGCGGGGAGAAACGGCGGAGATAGGCAAAGAAGTGTTGGCTCCGTTGGCTGGATGCCCCTGCAACTCCCCCCAGATCCTTCCCTCTCTCTGTTGCAACATTCCTGCAAGGACCCATGGAGAGCTAAATCCTATTGTGCTGGGAGCGAGCTGCCACCGCCTCCCCAGCATCCGCTGGGCTGAAATCAGGAGCCCAGCAACACGGCAGCGCTGTCTATCCCATCCCTGTAGCCCTACAGTAGGATATTCTCTCCCCAGCTCATTTCTGAGGGACATTAAAAATCATCCTTCAATTCTTAGGGATCTTGCACTAAAATCAGACATAAATAACCCCAGCTACAATTGGAGCCTCTGATTTTTCTCCCCCCTGCCCCCCGTTTTGGCCTTTCTAAGGTTGAAATATCTGTGTCATATATATCTGTGGTTGAAATATCTTATGGGGACAAGTATTCCCTTCTCAGTAATCTTTCCAGCTGGGACCAGCCAGCTTGAGAGACAACCCATGATCATATGGGGAGCCACTAGCAAGGAAAAGGCTGGTGACAGGATTACTTCTGTCCCAGAAGTATGCTTCTTAATCGTCTGTCCTTAAAGTGTGCCTTCCTCCCTATCCTTGTCTTCCTCATGCTGTATCCGAGCAGACTGCACCTCACGTGGGACCTGCAGCCCCTGCCCCATGGACCTTCCAGGTCTCAGGCTCTAGACAGACCCTACATATGCACCTTCACCTCACCCCCCTATTTACTGCACGCTCCCAAATATACACCTTTCTGAGTGCAGAGATGGGAAGCTTCTGCAGTGCTTTGCTCCCATGGACCTGGTGATCTCCAGCCCGAGACCACCAAGCAGTTGTGTTCAGTGTGGAGGTAACGATGTACCGGGGAGCTGTGGCACTGTGCCGGAGGGTTTTTTTTAGGGGAAGGGAAAACGCCTGGAGAGCTTTACACAGCAACTCACTCCATAGTTCCTGCTAGTCCTGATCTAATATGCCTTTTAGTGATGTTTGGGGCCTCATACATTTGGAAAGAAGAAATTAGTACAGTTTGTTGCTTGCTTCTCACGTTCCTCTGTTTCCCCTGAGCTTCCCTGCTGTCCTTAATTATCCATCTCTCATTTACAGGGATTTTAATAGAAATGGAAGAGCTGGTTGAATTAGGCTGGGATGAGGATGTGCTGAATGAGGCTTCCTTCCCTTCAGAAGTGACCTAACATTACCCTTTCTGTTATTAGTGATGCAGGCTCCCCATTACCACGAGGCACCTGTTCTGTTGTTATCCTGAGCCGAGGGGACACAACTCCTGTACTGACTCAAGCTGTGGCTCCCTTTGGCTAGGAGAGATTAGCAACAAAAAGCAAGGATGCTTAGGGGAAATCCTTTGCTAACAACGATGCTTAGGGGGGGACAAAAATAAGAGAAATATCTTAGAAGAAGGAGAAGCAAAAGGAAAAAGTAGAAAAAAAGGTAAATCAAGTCACCACTGAGTGATAAAATTGCTAAAACCAGGTGAGCGGTGGCTTAGTTTATGGCTTCATGGTTACAATGGCTGTGAGAGTGGCTAGCTGAGAACTGACAGATGTCAGTGTACAGAGCTCTGGAGACATGGATTTGGCTGGTAACAGCAGCCTCGTGTCCCACTGTGACTGTGGAAAGGCCTGTCCCCCTTTGGTGCCCTTTGCAATGCTTTAATGGAGCCCACTCTGACGATCCAGACACACATTCCTATTAAGAGCAAGGTAGAGCATCCTGTACCCCACGATGGAAGAAGGATGTTCGTGGTCTGTGGGTGAGGAAATCGCTGTCCAAGCATTACAAGAAACAAGCAAGTAAACAAACAATGTCCACAAAATGAGTTATAATGATGCATTTAGTGTTTTCTTTACCTTTAGGAATGTCCCAGCACTGAGGAGACCTGCGTTGAAACCCTAGTGCCAAATTAGACGGAGCATGGCTTCGAACCTGCCTGGGGTGTTGTCCAAAGACACCTACATGGCTAAATCCTAGCCAGGCTGGGGTAGGCATGTTTGAAAATGCTTTGAAACTTCAGTCTGAATGAGGGCAAATAAAGCATTTGGGGGGGGTGGGGATTTATGTGTGCCTGAAGAGAGAAGAACTACCCATCTATTCATCAAGGCAGTATCTGGTCCATGGTTCAGGCAGAGAATAATATTTCGGGATGAACAGAAGACTAAGCTATAGATATTTTCAGATTAAGGGATCTGGACCTGAGAACAGAAAAAATCCTACTTAGCATGTCCCCATTATGACTCTGGAGTTCTCTAACCCAGGTTAGGGCCATCAGCCAGAAGGAAGTTAATAGGGAATTTGAGAATGAGGTTAGCACGGAGGTGTCAAACATGGCTTTTGTTGCTCTTGCACATCCTGGAGGATGCCCACAATACCATGCACAAAGAGGCTTCTGCATCCCCTCCAAATCTGGACCTGCTTTCTCTGAGCACTCCTTAGCTTCCTCTGACATTTCCCCTCAAAGGAACAGAGCTGTTGCCACTCACAGGAGGGGTAGGACTATGTAATATAATGGTGAAAAGGAGTTGTTGGTGGATTCTCCATGGGACTGTGACTAGCTACTAACAACCCCAGCAAGGCAGTAGTTCTGTTATGGCCTCTCCTCCTCTGAAAGGCACCCAGGAGGTCACAGTGGCTGAGTGTTAGGTTTGTGTGGAGGAGAGAGACCAGCAGCAGGTGAAGTCAAGGTTGCCACAGGAATCTCCCATTGCTTCCTCCTCCCCACAGCCTGTAGCAGGGAGTCTGCAGCTTGGCAATCTTCCCATGAGCCAGTCCAGCTTCGCTGATGAAAAACCAGGCTCCCACCACCCCTAATGTCCTTCCCACATGCCCTAGGCCAGGAGAAAAAAAACCTGGATGAGTGCTGTGAAAGCGAAGGTGGTGCTTAACACCATCTCACCCCAGGGGAGCAGCATGATGTCTCTGAGGAGCAGGAGCAGGTAAGCTATGGGGCATCCTGAGCCACTTGCTCTGCATCGTGTGAGTGACTGGTCCTGCCAAAGACACAGGGGCTGCCCAGCTTCCCCTGGCTCACCATATGACCGGGGTATGGTTGGACGACATGGCAATCTGCCACCAAAAAGGGCAATGTCCCCTTTTCCATATGTGGTTGTGATCTCCCAGTGCTCCTCTACCGTCACCACTGGACCTCATCTTACCCTGCCGTGAGGTTGTTAACATTAAGCCTAGATAGAAATGGTAAAGCAGAGCCAGGACTGCAGTGGAGGGTGGGACTGGCTCCGTGGACTGCAGATAACCCTTAGATCAGCATGGGCACATCATCCTGGCAGACAGTGAGGAGCACAGCTCTCCTGGACCGGTGGGACTCTGTCAGCCAAGCCACACCAGGAGATGAACCAGGGCTGCATGTTTCACAGCCACCCCACTGCTTTTCCTTATATAGCAGACCTGTGATTTTCACTGTTTACTGCTGAGGAGGAGTAAAAAAAAAGCACTAAATTCAGAAACTTTTACTAGAACACTTAGAGGGGCACCCTAAAGGGGGGCAGGTGGGGGAAGAGTCAAGCGTGCGGCCAAACGTGGGCCAGATTCAGCTCTCAGCCATGTGGCATAAAGGCAGATGGCATTTCCTAAACCAGGTATGAATCAGGTCCTTCGACATGGGGCTTGCTTGTTTTGCTAGCAACAAATATACTCTACCAGCTCACGAGTGATGTGCATGGAAAGAAAATGAAGTTAATTTGGAGATGTCTTTCTATTTGTGTTGACCTCATGAGGGTCATAACAGCCAACACCAGAGTTCAGTTATTGCTGTGAAAAATACTGACACCTCCTTTTGACTTTCTTCATTTAGCCTCAGGCAGGCTTGAGGAGGCAAACACAGCACAAGAGGCACTCATTAACATTTCCTCTGCCCAGTGAGGAAACGAAAATAACAAACATCCCATTAAATAAGGGGAGGAAAAAACCCTATAAAATACAGAAGATATTTTTAGTCTGAAAACAAAGCACTCTATCTTCCCCACAAAGTAGGGCTTTTCAGATGAAAAGAAAAAAGGAGAGAACTTGCAGGCTCCTCTGCACCAGAAGGAGTGCCACTAATAATAATAATAATTATTATGATTATTGTTAATATTGATAGCAGGCTGCCCTCAGTTTCCCACTTGCTTCCCCAGCCTCCCAGCAAGTGACGTGTGGGCCCCAGCCATGGAGGACAACGGGTGGCCAGGAACAATACAGTCACTGACGCGAACAGTGTTTTGAATGCGAAAGTCTGCGTTGTGAGTGCCAGCTTCAATGCAATAAAGTGTTCCGGTGCTGGAGATGGATGAATAGAGATGTATGGTGTAAATTAAATGTGTTATTCTTTTTCTCCTTCTTTTTGTTTAGTATAGATTAAAAAGCCCAACATCTTGCTTTCTTTTAATTTTATTCCCTTCTTGAGGGTTTTGCTACCAAACAAATGACTGGCCAGCTTTGTTTGGTAACCTATAGGAGAATCAATAAGGACTGAAAGGGCATGGAGGCAGAGGGAAGGAATTGCGGTTTGTTGGTTTTTTTCTTTTCTTTTTTCTTGTAGAAGGAGGAAACAATTCTGGAAATGAAAGGGGAAAATTCTAGCAAAGCAGATATGGGAAAAAACACAAAATCCCTTGTTCACCAGTAGAAAAAATTAGTTCCTGCAAGAATATGCGATTAATTGCACACTGGCCTTCAGAATTCTAACTTCAGGCACTTCATAGAGTCTTTGGTGAAAGATGGGGCCCTCCAGACAGCGATTCAGAGAAGGAACACAATGCACATCACAATGCATAATTGGGGAGGGACCCTGGCATCACAGTAGGGTAATACAGCATCTAGCAGAGCTCTGCTGAGCATAAGCCACTAAAAGACAGCACAACTTGGCTGCACCATAAACTTTCCCGAGCCCTAGGATCTCCCCCTTCTCACTCACCCACCAGGTTCATCTGGCTCACAGCACAGACTCCAGGAAGTGGCATGTCTTGCTATAATGTAGATCTGAGCAAAACACTCATCCGGATGAGGCGGCAAAGGGACGACAACCAAAAAAACCCACCCAAAACCCATTAAGTTTGCTCTAAGGCGAGATGAAGCAAAAGCCCGCATCCTGAATGGCTGCAAGGGTCGAGTGCCACCAGGTTCTGGGTTCATCGTGTCCTCGGCAAAGCACTGTTGTCACAGCACTGGGGAAGGTGCCAGTGCTGGCTACGACTCAGTGTCCCTTTTATCTGGGCTCAGTCCCCACCGGGGAGTTTTCTGTTTCTGCTCGCTGCCAGGAGCTCCTTTTGTCTGCCTGTAATTAGTCTGTTGGCTTTTCTCTTTCTTTCTCCTCATTTTTTTGAGGGTCTGATCCTTATCTACTATGGCTTAAAACTGTTCAGGAAGCTCTAGGGAGACAAGCCACCGTTGACACCATCCCTGCTGAGCTATGAGATGCGGCTTTTGTTGTTTTCTCTCCCTTCCTTGCTCCTGCTTAGCAGTTTTGGAGGAAAGTCCCCCTGCTCACTGATCAACCTTTTTCTTCCTCCCTCATACTCACTTCCCACCTCACTTTCTGCTCTTCTTGCCTCCCTCGTTTGTCTGGGACCTCCTGTGGCCACCCAGAAGAGCACATGTCCTGCAGCCTCCTCCATCCACCCCATTGCCACCTCCCCTGAGGCCAGGCAGCTGATTTCAACAGCAGTCTGGCTGCCTCTTTGTGAAGCCCTGAGGTAAAGCTGCTGTGGATATAAAAGACTCGCCCCCAGCCTGCCTGAGTCCGTGGTTCCTGTCCTTCCATGCCCGTCTGTCTGTCTGTGCCCGGAAATTGTCTTTCTGCCTCAAATTACCTCTCCCTGTCAGCTCCCAGCACGCTACGTCTCCCTCCTCCCTTTGCTTCCGGCTCCCCTCTCTCCTCCTCCTCTACCCACGCACCTTACTTTAATTAGAAATACAATGAAAATGCTTATCACTATGTCTTAATCAGCAAATCATTCTCCAGCAGGTCCAGAAGGAAAAACCCCGTTCCTCCTCGCCTCTCCTGTCTCCCCCACCACCTCCACAGAAGAAGAGCACGCAAATTAGGAGGAGAGCTCTGGAAAAGTTGCTGAATGAGATGAACCTAGAGAGAGCTGGACAAGTTGGAGGAAAGGACCAACAGAAACCTTACCATATTCAACAATGA
This sequence comes from Elanus axillaris, assembly GCA_026212715.1. Lineage (NCBI taxonomy): Eukaryota > Metazoa > Chordata > Aves > Accipitriformes > Accipitridae > Elanus > Elanus axillaris. The sequence goes on along the minus strand of JANZLQ010000029.1, from coordinate 51,462,099 downwards.
CGAATTCTGTGCCTGGGAAGAAAGAGTCCCTGGCAGCAACTGGCTGGCAGAAATGGACCTGGGAGTGCTGGGGGACAGCAGGCTGAGTAGATATGACCCAGCAGTATGTCCTGGCAGCAAAAAAAGTATTCAGGACTGTGGAAGCATGAGTACGGCCGTGGCATCAATGGAAGTGATTATCTCCCTCTACTCAGGATGTATTAGACCATATCTAGCTGCTACAACCACATTTGTGCCCCATAATACAAGACATTGATCAAGTGGAATGCGTTCAGCTCAGGCCATCGAGGCAGTCAGGGCTAAAGTACTTGCCTGGTGCCTGCTGTGGGACTAGGGCTTGTCCAGCCTGGAGAAGCGATGGCCCTGGGGGGGACTTAACAGCAGTCTCCTGTACCTGCGTGGAGTGCATCAAGGAGGTATAGCCAAGCTCTTAGTAGAGGAGGCTGGTGAGAGGACAAGAGGCGTTGGGTATAAATTGAAACGAGACACTCTGCGTGGGTATAAGGAGAACGGTTTTCCCTCTGAGGACAATCATGCGGTGGAGCAGGTTGCCCAAAGAGGTCTGTGCGATCCCCATCCCTGGGGTTTTCAATATCTGAATCCTGAACCACCTCATCTGACTCAGTAGCTGACTCAGAGGAGGAGATTGAGCTAGAAGCCTCCTGAGGTCCCTTCCAGCCTTAATAATCCTGAGATCCTATGCCCAGACCTAAGTGCCAAGTGAGGCCATTCAGACAGATGAGTCCACACACACAGTGAAAACTATGGGAGAAGGAAAGACAGGCAGCGGCATCTCGAAAGAGGCAGATTTGGTGGAGTAGATTTTATAGCCAGTTCATCCCAGACTCTGGCATTTGATGGGACAAGGTGAGGTTGAAACCAGGCCACCTTGTAAAGTTAAATTCAGGCTATAAGCTGTTCCTATCCACTGGCAATCTCCTAAGGGCCATTTCTGGGGTTCCAGGGTGAAAAGCTTTCTGGAGAATATCTTTGCACTAATCCAGAGATGCAGAGATTGCACAGTCTCTCCCAATTCATGTGATCTCTTACTGGCAATGCAGGTTTAAGGCAGACTCTTTGGGGTATAGAAAGCGCAGCATAAAAGGCTCCAGATCTGCCCCAAACCCTCAGATGGTTGACATCTGACCCTTTCTAAACACAAACACAGATGTACAAGAATCTTATGCTTAGGAAAGCTGGGTGAAAGCAGACAAGTAAGCCAGGCGGAGGGCATGGCTCTCTGCCAGTCATATCACTATCGTGATACGTGTGGGGGATGAAGTGGCATTGGGAGGGTCTGCTGGATTAGGAAGCCTGCATTTACAGCCTCAGGCTTTTGTCCCCTTCCCCATCACTGTCACTCCCCACCTTCAACTAAACCATGCAGCCCTTCTATGTCAGCTTGCTGCTGCCCTAAATAACCCTCCTGTTTCCCAAGAGCCGTACGGCAGTAGCGTTTGTCCATGTGCCGTCATCTGGTAGGGACCAGAGGTGTGCTTTCCTGCTACATATGGATATGGGGTGTAAAGTGAGTCCTGACTCCTGTCCCTCATGCCCTTCAGCTTATCCACTGCCAGTTTGCTCCAAGGAGACTGCTTTAACCAAATGCATGGGGTCACTGAGACCTCCTTTCAGCAGGACTTCACTGAAAAGCCATCCATCTCCTCTGCATTTTGCTCTTAACAGGTTGGCTGCAGTCCCACCAGGAAACACATGGCCAGGAGCCGCAGGAGTGGGGACCCATCCTAAGCTTCCCCGGCACGCTGCCTACCACCCTGAGCGGAGGCAAGACTCATCCCCACTGCCAACAGGCTTGAAACCTCTTTTTAGGTGATATCCATGAATCAGCATCCCACTGCCTCCGGCCACTGTCACTGGGAGAGGACGAGAAGCCCCAGATGTCCTCAGTACCTCCCTGAGTGTGTTCCGGTGGGGAACTCTCTCGGATTAGGGAATCCTTTATCTCTGGCTTATATAAGACCCGGGGATTCCTTTTATGGTTGGCTTTTCCTGCTTTGTCAAGAGCAAAGAACAAATGTAGCTTCATCTACACTTGTGGGTTGGCTAACTGATTAAGCATCTGATTCAAACGCAGTACAGAACAGGCTTTTGATGGGCGGATTTAATTTGGTGTAAAAACCAGGATGCCGTCCCCCTCCCTTACCGAATATTCCCAAGATAGCGGTTGGTCTGGTGCAATTAAGCAGTGGGGATGACTCCCACCTACCAATGCTTTAGAAAGTCCAGAGTGCTCCAGTTTGTGCTGAAGTGGCTCCTTTGAGTATTCCCCCCCTTCCCCCCTCCTCTTTTTCTTTTCTCTCTCTTCCCCCCCC
>JANZLQ010000029.1:51446205-51459746 GCA_026212715.1 Elanus axillaris | reverse complement strand
CCTGCTGATTTGTCACCATTTCCAAGCATTTGCATTAGGACTGAGCTCACTGTGTGTGTGTGTGTGTGTGTGTGTGTGTGCACATGTGAGGGTGTGCGGGGGTCCGGTGGGCGTCTGTCTTCATGTGACACACTGAATTCCTCCTCATCTCCCCCTCTGCGAGTCCTGCCAGGGGAAGCATGCTAATGATGACCTTGCTGAGTAAATAGTTGTGGAATGAATAAGTGTTTTTCCTGCAATCTGAAAGGCGGAAGGTGCGATTACTCATCCATCTATCCAACTGTCTCCAGCACCTTTCAAGTGCTTCTCGCGTCGAGTCTGGGGGCGTGCGTGAGTGGGTGGGAAGCAAGGGGAGGCTGCCAAGATCTGGGTTGCCACAGACACCGGCTTCGCTTTTCCTCCAATAAACGCCGCACTGAGAGTGCGAGAGGAGGCAGGGCACCACCCACATGTTGAGCTGTGTGGGGTATAAGTAGATGGAAGAGCCTGGACTAGTGGCAGTTCAGACAGGGAAGAGAAGCAGCTCTTTGCATCTCTAGTGAAAGCATCTTTGACTCGCCAAGTTTACCAGAGGAGAAATCACCGGGATTTTTTGCAGCAGCTTCCAGCTTCTGTGTGCATCTCTGTGTGTTTTTCTCCAGCGGGGACTCTCCACCGTTCAAGATTCTCAGCTTCGGATGAGCAGGTAGAGGGCACGCGTGCGGGGCTGGATGTTTTAGCCAACTCCTCCCCTTGTTCCTGGAGGATCCTGGCTCTCTCTGGGACACCCTGAGCACGTGAGACCGGCGTTTCCAGCTGTGCACCGGGAGAAATTTGCCTACAACTCTCTGGAATCCACAGGGACCGAACAGCTCACTCTGCGGTGATATCCGATTTGGTTGTGTTTGTGTCGAAAAGTCTTTTGAGGGGGGTTTAGAAGTCTCTGTGTGTCTTTTGGGAAGTGTTGTGGTGGGGTTTTTGGGAGCCAGCTCTAGCGCCAGGGCTTACAACTCAGTTTTTTCTGTGTTTGACACTCGCACGGTCGGAGCCATGCAGCTGGATAATGTCACCAATGCGGGCATCCACTCCTTTCAGGGGCACCGTGGAGTTGCCAACAAGCCCAATGTGATCCTGCAGATAGGGAAGTGCAGGGCAGAGATGTTGGAGCACGTCAGGAGGACCCACCGGCACCTCCTGTCTGAAGTCTCCAAGCAGGTGGAGCGTGAGCTGAAAGGCTTGCAGAAATCAGTGGGGAAGTTAGAAAATAACTTGGAGGACCATGTCCCAACTGATAACCAAAGATGGAAGAAGTCCATCAAGGCCTGCCTGGCTAGATGCCAGGAAACCATTGCCCATCTGGAGAGGTGGGTCAAGAGAGAGATGAATGTTTGGAAGGAGGTCTTTTTCCGTCTGGAGAAGTGGGCCGACCGTCTGGAGTCCATGGGAGGCAAATATTGCCCTGGGGACCATGGCAAGCAGACTGTGTCCGTTGGGGTGGGAGGCCCAGAGATAAGGCAAAGTGAGGGGGAAATTTATGACTATGCTCTTGATATGAGCCAAATGTATGCACTGACCCCTCCTCCTGGGGAGGTCCCCAGCATCCCCCAGGCCCACGATTCCTACCAGTGGGTCTCTGTGTCAGAGGATGCTCCAGCCTCCCCGGTGGAGACCCAGGTCTTTGAGGATCCCCGGGAGTTCTTGAGCCACTTGGAGGAATACTTAAAGCAGGTGGGTGGAACAGAGGAGTACTGGCTGTCTCAGATCCAAAACCACATGAACGGCCCAGCTAAAAAGTGGTGGGAATACAAGCAGGACTCTGTCAAGAACTGGGTCGAGTTCAAGAAGGAGTTCCTGCAGTACAGTGAGGGGACTCTGACTAGGGATGCTATCAAAAGGGAGCTGGATTTGCCCCAGAAAGAGGGGGAGCCCCTGGACCAGTTCCTTTGGCGCAAGAGAGACTTGTACCAGACCCTGTATGTTGATGCAGATGAGGAGGAAATTATCCAGTATGTGGTAGGCACCCTCCAGCCCAAACTGAAGCGCTTCTTGAGTTACCCCTTGCCCAAGACCTTAGAGCAGCTGATCCAAAGAGGGAAGGAAGTCCAAGGCAACATGGACCACTCTGAGGAGCCCAGCCCACAGAGGACCCCTGAGATTCAATCAGGAGATTCTGTGGAGAGCCTGCCTCCTTCAACCACTGCCAGCCCCGTGCCGAGCAATGGGACTCAACCCGAGCCCCCGAGCCCACCAGCTACCGTCATATGAGCTAGTCGAAGGGAGGCATCAGTCTGGGTTACATGAAAGGGAGAAGGGGGCATATTTAGGAAGCTTCTCCTTGGAGAGAGGTTCTGGCTGAGACGAGACATGAGGTGTGCTCAGTCCAACAGCCCATAGCAGAGGAATTCACTTTGCTTGTGGGGGGAGGGAGGCAATGGGGGAGAGGCACCTTAGGACGTGGTTGCCCACCTCACCTGAGCCATGCAATACGGTGGTGCTGGAGATACACGCTTGCACCACTGTGGGGAACGGACAATTTTATGAGATCCCTGACAAGAAACTAGAGACAATTCCCAACTTCAGAGGCAGCCGCTTAGCACTGGCGGCTTTCAAGGACTTCCTATGAGTGCAGCAATTGGCTGAGGGTTCTTACCCATCTGGATCTCTCCTTCCTTCTCCTTCTCTCCTCCCTCTTCTGAAGAGATGTCCCTGTCTTGAGGAGACACCTTTCCTTTGACCCTTGCCCATTTCTGATTTGCCACTGGGCTTCTGTTCACTTGGCAATTTTCTGTTCTTACTTGCTCCAAAGGATTAAATAATTGTTTTGATTTTTTTTTAGAAGAAATCCTGTGACTTCAGGAACTGAAAACTTTAAGGATCTAGATTATTTTTAGTGTTTTTCATTTCACTGCACCTAATATCTGCTTTAATGTTTTTCCTCTCAAGAGGCTCTTACTGGTTTACTTCTCGTCTTAGTTTCTGCTCACTCTAATCAAGGCCACTGCAGTGCAGAGGAAAATTTCACCCTTTCTCTGCACATTATACTGTGCATTCAGCAGGAAAGAGAGTTTCAAATTAAATTCTGAGCTCATTTATTGAAGGGGCAGGCTGCTTGCTTTCAGAGAAGAGAGGGTGTCAAGGTGGAGAGAGGAGGCACCAGAGCTATTTTCAGAGGGTGGGGGGAGGTAAGGGAAATAAATCCATATACTTTGAATGAAACAAACAAACACATCCTAAATCCAGAGCAAAATATCCCCAGAGCAGCAAATCGAGTCCATGCTAATGTGTGGAGACAACAGCAGCTTTTGCCATGTAAAAGCAAAAAGAAGTGAAGAGAGGAGCTGTGTGTCCCAGCACAGTTTCAGCCTGTGCATCACAACAAACAGTTTCTGCTCACACAGATAGACTCAAAACACTCCTGGAATGCCTGGCACCCCTGTCCTGGAGCACCTGAGGACAGAGTGTTGTCTGTTCACAAAAAACTTTCTACAACAACTTGCTGTGAATGGAGATGGACTTGGACTCTGTGACATTTTCCACCTTGAAACAATAATGCTCAGCATTCACCTTGCTTTGGCTAATGTCTGATGATAGGATTTTAAGATGAAACCGCTGTCAGACATATTCTGAAAGTTTGGCTCTTCAAAGCTTCCTGAGGCTGGACACATCTTGAGCATCATCTGCATTCACCACCAGACCAAATAAACAACACCTCTGCAAGAGATGCAGCAGGGATGCAGCAACAGGAGTGCTCCTGGGATGCTCCTGGCACTACTACAGCAGTGACATGTGGCACCGGTGGCTTGGAAGGCCTTTTGTCTGCCTCCTTCCAAGAGGCTGAAGGTAAGACAACTCTGACATTCTTTCCTCTGCACTCCTCAGACCTAAATTAGCCATAGCCTGTCCAGTAAGAACCTCGCACTGGGATAAAAAAAAACAAACCCAAAACCTAAAACAAATCTGAAATGGGACATGAAGCACTCACTGTAAATGATAGATTAGGGTTGGGAGAAGAGGGGAAGGGACAACCAGCCGAAGGGAAATAAAGGACAGTGAGTGGGAAAAGTTTCCAAACAGGACAGTATCCTGCACTTTCTCATTAATATGGGGAGGAATTGGGAAGCTTCTTCGTTAGTTTAGACCAAGGACCTGCCCCATGAAACACTGGGCTGGGGTGCCCAGCTGCGACAACACACCACAGGTCCATGCAGAGCCCAGAGGAAATGCATGTCTACTCTGCACCCTTGCTAGAAGTGAGTTGGTCTCGGGAACAGCAGGCGCTCTCCTCTCACTTGTTCGGAGTGAGTTAGTTTGGCAGTGGCTGTGTCTGCAGGGAGCATTTCTTACTAATGACCTGGGATGAGTGGTAGGGGGGTGGGTGTCATTGCTGAGGATGAGCTGGCCGTGCATTACAAACATTATCTTCTCTTGGTTACAGTGACTCACTCAGATCACTTCACAGTGCTCAAGATTCAGAAGGGAAGCCAAAGAGAAAAAGCTTCAAACCCAAGGATTCAACATCAGACCTGCTTGTCAGGATCCCCAGCCACTGACTGCTGGATCCACTGTCTGAAGGAAAGACCGGCACAGGTAATTTCCTCTCATCTTACCCTTGTGGGCTTTTCTTGGGCTCCCCAGTGCCCTGCGCCAAGATACTGAATAGCCCAGGTGCAAATACCTGTGCTGCTCTTGAGACCTCAGCCCCAATAGGTGGGATTTCAGAGTCTTGATGTAGGAACCCAAGGACCCCAGTGGTTAATGCTCTGGGGACAGCGCACATCATGTCTTTCTTTCTGCCGGACCATTGGTAAATGCTTCGGCACTAATACCTAGTGGGACCCCCAGGCTGCAGACACCTAGTAGGCAATGCTGAATTTAACCCCATCTCCTGAGAAATCCCCTGTACTCTCTGCTTTAGATACCTAACCGGAGCTGCTGCATTTTTTTTTTCTCTTACAGCTATCCCTGCTGCTGTTGCTGAGTTTCCTTCTCTGTGTCCAAGAGTCCTGCCTTCTCAGGGGAGAAGCGAGTGCTGCAGGAAGACAGAGGGCAAATCATGCACCAAAGAGCCTCCCATGCAGTGCAATGCCATGTTCAAGGTATTGAGAGCCAGAACGAACGGGCAAAGCCACTTCCAACAGGAAGAAGAAAAGTCTGAGCTGGTCCAAGCACAGAAGAAAGCGTTGAGAATGAAAAGAGGCAGAACAGAAGAACCAAGTCTGGGCTTTGGGGACAGCAAGGTTGCTGGGCTTGTACTGACTTTTGAGATGATACCATACCTCTGCAATTTGGGGCCACTGGGACTCACCCTAAGAAATCTTCACTAGATTATCAGTTAAAAAAAACTTTCCTGATTAATCTTGCCAAATGACTGACCCTACCTAGGCTACGAACCCTCCATGCTGTTAATGCCGTAACTCATTTTTTCCTGAGTTGTGGGTAACTTCATTTCATGCGGGTATCAGTTTCAAACCTCAAAGGGCTCTGGAGGTTCGGAGAAGCATCCTGCGGTCCAGATGCTTGTCTGAACTGCTTGAGCCTGCACAACTGGGCCGGCTGTCTTGCCAGAAAGGAGAATCTTGTGAGACAGCAGGCGCTTCCTGGATCTGCATGGGCCAGAGTTACTGCAAGAACCGGGGTTCTTGTGCTGGCTTTGGCATGACTGTTTCCATCCAGACCCAGGCAGAGCAAAAGGGGTGTAAAAGACGAGAGCTCGAGTGAGTTGAACAAGACAGTTTTGGTTCACATCTCAGCTGAAGAGGTCCAGTTGGTTCCTCTCTCTTCCAGAGCCAACTGTCCCAGGTATGCGTGTGTGCGTGTCGGTGCGGGTGTATGTGTGTTGAGCAATCAAATCCACCTAACTAAATTCTGTGGTGTTTTGTTGCATTTGAACTAAGCCAATGGGACCTAACGTGCATTCCAACAATGCTCAGCAAAAATGTCCAGGACTGGAAAATTATGTAAAACCATGTAAAAGCAGATTTTACAGGCATTGTCTCAAGTCAACATGATGTTTGATTTTGAGGTGCTTAATTTCCACAGTCTCTTTCAAGGGACTTGACTGCCTCAATAAGCATTTTATTTTTCCATAGACTTTCCTGTCTTTTTAAGGAATTAGCCTGTCTTTGCTCCTGAGGTTTATACATTTTCAGCTGACTTTCTGGAATGTGCAGAATTGAATCTCCTGGACTGATTTTATGTCAATTATTGCTCCTAGCAGATGGGAGCTTTACTTGTAGCACCCTGGTTTATAATACCAGCCTCTCCAGGAAGGACTGGTAGTTTATTTTCCTGGGGCAGAGTCACGTGAATGAAGAAGTGTGTATGTGTTGTGCCTGTGAAATTTTAACAGATTTCAACCACTGGATTTTTTTTTTTTTTCCTTAGGCAATTTTACATTTGACTCTGGCAAAACTACTTTAGAGTTTTTATTTTTACTAGAGATATTATTAATTCAAACAACCTTGTACAAAAAGCAGACACATTAAATCACTACAGGTTATAGGGGTTGAAGCCAAAAGGTCTTTGTAAGCCGACATCACTTGCCCTAGATCTGACTGTATCAGGCAGTTTATTCCTCATGTGTCATGTTGGAGTTACAAGATCACACCAAGCCACTAGAACCTGTCAATAGAATAGTGCTACACTCTATTTGCTATTGCAGAAAAGCCTTTTGTAGATTTATACAATAAAACTTTGAAATATCTGCTTCAATTGCTTTGTGCCTTGCTTTCTGGTCTTTCTTCCTTGCTTCATGGGAGACTCAAGTAACTATTGCCCTCTGAAGACTTGCTCTTGTCAGCCGTTTGGCCTTATTTGACTCATGAAATCTTCCTTCTCAGCAAAAGCAGATGATTGACATAAAGATGAAATGTACTGGGCCTTTGAAGAAGAGGGGTTGGATATAGAAAATATAGAGGTGTTTTAAGGGGTTTGTTTAGCATCTCAGATCAAGTCAAATGGAGCCCATGAGCCTGGGAGAAATGGTCCCTCGTGGGACTGTGGATTGTGCAGGGCTCTTGTTGGGTACAGCTAAGAGAAAGGCTATTGAAGCAGAGGGCAATCCCATTCCCACCCATGCTTGATTAGTAATAAGCATGGAGGAGCTGAGGCAAGTCAGGACCAAGGTAAAGAAATCTGTAAGGATGAATCAGCTCTGCTTGTTATCCAAAGAGACTTCAGCAGTCAGAAGAGCCAGCACTCAGCAGCACAGAGACCCAGGAGCTACTGGCAGGCTGGTGCTTTGCTACCTGATGAATTTCCCTACAGCAAGGATATTCTCCATTCCTTGGGCTTGTTACTTACAAAACACCCCTGGGTCATTGCGGCTGGAGGAAAGGAACATAGCAGCAGATGTAGCTCCGAATACTTTAAATTGAAATGAGAATTTTTACAATAGGCCCAAAGACCCTCAGTCCGTGGGCACAGACGACTCTGCCAATCCCTCCTCTTCTGAAGAGGTTTTGCACTCAGGTGGATATAGCCCCCATTCCCTGCTCCCTCCCTGGTCTCTCTCCAGCAAGGAAGATGTTAGGACTAACAGTCCAGGGTGTGATGTAACTGGTCATGTGCACTTGGGTAGGTCAACTGGAGAAACTAATGGGCTCATTCCTTTCACAACAGGCACTAAAAGTGCATTGCCAAATGAACCTCAGATATCCCTGTTGAGCTCAGGTTAGAAAGGTAGAACATGGTCTGATGGCCAAAGATGCCTAACCCTTGTGTCTTCAGCTCTTCACAGCTCATTCAACCACAAACTCTTACCAAGACTGAAAGAAACTTTGAAGATGCAGTTTGGGTCCACAGCTGAACTCTGCCTTTGTGTCCTTAACTACTGTCATCAGTAAAGAGGCAAAAAACAATCATAGAGGAGACAGACCAGCAACAGGGGTACAGCCAGTGTCATCCCAAACTGGGACAGTGTAGGAGAAACTGGGCAGCAAAGCAGGGTTAGACTCTGCATGGTCTATGGACATGGCTGAAGAGCTGGGTCTCCTGCAAGGACCAGCCCGATGCCTTGCAGAGCAAAAAGGAAGAGCCGCTCAGCTGGAGGTGCTGAGCTCTTCCAGCAGAGGGGGGCAGAACTCCACTGTACACTGTGGGAATTCAAATAAAAAAAAATGCTATAAAGAGAAAAATCTGTCCTCATCATCACCCATCCCCACAAGGTCCACTCCCACAACTTCAGCGATACCAGATCAGTGGTTGCTTCAGTGGAGGAGGTCTGAGGGCAAGGAGAGAAGGAGCAATGAGAGGTTGGTGTGGAAAGGAGAGAAGGACTGATGGCCAAGTTACGGTGGAGGAAGATGGACAGCATGGAGATGTCCTGCTGAGCAAGGTGGAAAAGGTAGATGAGCTGGGAAATGCCTGACTGTGCTGGATAAACTCAGAATGTTTCCAATTTTGTTCTGGAGCCTTCCAGATCTGAATCTAATAATTGTTATTTACTTTCTTTCTGACAGTTCATGATGAAAATCCCTAGAGAGTCACTGGGCCTAGACCCTCATTAATGAAGAAATGCCTTATTACTGCTCCTAGCTCTATCAGTTGGGAGTCACCTGTCATAGATATAGCCCAGTAATGGATTAACTGCATCAAACTAGTTGAAACCCCTGCAAAATCAAAGTGGGAACCATCCCTGTCTTTTCTGGGGCATGATCCAAAATGCAGATATTCACAAGCATTCTTCCACTGGTGGAGAAGGCATGTGAGGTCAAGCACTTACAGAATTGAGAATAAAATCATTAATTCACACTTACTCAATAATAATTTTTTTTTCTTCTCTCTTTATCATGGCTATACTGATGAGCTCCTTAATTTGCTTTTTCAGGACAGCTTATAAGAAAGTGCTGAGATGGACCTTCTCAGAGTATTGCATCCATATATGAAATACTTGTTCTCTATTTTTCTTTTTTTATTTTTTTTCCTTCTATCTCCTTTTTTAATCAAAGTGATTGCACTGGTCAGTCATGTAAATCATATTTATTGACTTTTCAGGCAGGCATGTGTTTGTGCACTGCCTAACTGCTCCCCTGGAGCCACTCCTTCCAGCAAAGCAATGTGTAATTAGGGAGGCTGTGAAACTTTCATTATTGACACAATCGGCTGTAATGGCTCCACTTATCCCGTCAATATGATGCTCTGGTGAGCTCTAGGTGCTCACTCTGATCATGGAGCAGGATGTTATCTTAGACCTATTCCCACAGATACTAATTTGTACTAAGTATGAATTGTAGGCAGGTGACATGCTTTTTACAGCTAATATCTAATCATTAAAAATTGAAAGGAGGATTGCTATGTGCAAAATTGGGCTCAATTCAGCAGTTTTGGGTGAAAAAATGTGATTATTATCGAAGGGATAGCCATTTTCATTACTTTTTAGGCTACATTTAGGAAATTTTAGGATCCTGTTTCTGAAAGTCAAAGTGATCATGCGGTGTCAGTCTGGTTTTCAGTCTTTCCCCCTTGTATGTTCATTAACTTTCAACCTGCTAACTTTTATCATGCAAAACCAGACACTCTCAAAGACACTAAAAGCCTATGTGTTTCTGACAGGGAGTTGTTGAATAGAGGACAGTTATTCCATCGCTCCCACATAGGCACAGACTGAACATGCTCAGCCAATATTAGATAAAAGAAAAACAAGCCATAAGTCCCTGGAAAATCAGATTTCATTTAGTCCTGAAGCTTACAGAACCATTTGCTGGCATAAAGAGTTTCTTTTTTTCTAAAGGGATAGAATCTTGACATTTTCAAAATGAACCTGTTTGACTTTTTGTTTCTAAAAAGCATCACGTTAAAAACTGACTTCAACTTGAAAAACCACAAAAGAAAGACAGAAAGAAAAAAAAAAAAAAAGAGAAAGGTTAGAAAACTCAAAAGAAAGAAATGGGATGAACTCTTTTGGGACTCAAAGGCATGTGCTGAGTTGGTGCAAGAAGAAATCTCTTTTTCCATCTTTGATTTAATCCATTGATATATTAGGAGAGTTTTCTGACTTGACCTTGCCTCATTTTTCCCTCTCCTGATTTGACTACTCAACTAAAAAAACTCTAGTATTTCCCTTGTTGCAAAAAATACACCCACTGTGCTACTATGATGCACACTTCAGTGACATAGAATTTTCTGGGTGTCACTGGAATGATGTGATCCCCTTCCTTACCCAAAATGAAGTTATTTTTCCAACAGGGTTGAGGAAAAATCCCTCTTTGTAACTTGGGTTACAGAGCCTATGTTACATACCTGAAAATTTACAAATCCCCTTGCTGGAGGGCCCAAATTCACTGCCAATTTTGACACCAGCAGAAGCCAAACTTAAGATTGTTACCTTGAAGGCTGTCCTCAGTTTAGGCAGTGGTATTAGCGCAGTACTTGAGGTAGGGTATGCTGATGTTCAGTTATAGCCTGCCCTGGAGTTCAGTCATATGGAGTAGTTGATCCTGGAAAGGTCATGAGAAGAGGGCAATACGGGAGCAGACTTTCTAGATACTATAGGTATTTCTTTAGCACTATTCTGGTGGAGGAAGGCCTGGGAGGGCCTTTGTGTACCAGCCATATCCAGGGCACGAGAGGAAATCCTGGGGTCACTCTACCCCTGTTCATGTAGCTAGCTGGCTCCTGGTCTTGTTACAACCCACAGTGGTCTCCCTTCTGCCCTGGTCCCCATAGCTTTGCAGATCTCAGCAACCTGATGGTACCCAAAACCATGCGGAAAAACTGAAAATCTACTAGGAAACCGGAGACAAATTCACCCCAAGGACTGCCCTGTGCCTAGGCAGCTTTTGGGGCTAGCATGGTTGCTGTACCCCTGTAACAGTGGCCAAAGGCACCCAAAGGACTTGATGGACCCTAACACATCCATCTGACATGGTAGCTGGCTAAATTTTCCAAGTAAACAACGTTCTTTCTGGTTACAGAATAAGGGTTGGCTTTGACACAAGCCTGGAGCAAGACCTAGTCATTCTATACCTGTGACTACTCTTAAACACGCAGACAACATGCTCTTATGGTGATGTGAACAACTGCTGAGCTGCTGTGCATATTCAGGATGAGCTTAGACATTGAGTGGCTTCTCCAGCCGGTGAGAAGCCAACAGCTCTTTGTTGCAATCTGCATGCCTTACGGTCCTAGTGTCGCTGGGGACATATGGGATGTGGTCTTCTGGTTTTCCCAGAGGAAGCAGAAGTTGGAAAAAGGGATTTAGTAAATGTCTGAGCGTGAAGGCAGGAAGGAAAAACTGGCTGCAGACACCTCTGCTCCATGTAGGGCCCCTATTAACATATTGCTTCCATAGCACAAATCCACCTAACACAGATTATTCTCATCTCATAGGTGTGGAATCTGAGGCACACGCTGAATTATTTGCAAGTCTTAGAAGCAGAGGACAGCGTGGGGTTTCCCAGGATAGCACCTCCATTGCTGCTCTCTGCTTTCACTGCTCAGCTATCCGTTTCCTCTGCAATCACTATCACTTGTTTCTCATGGCCATTTAAGGTTCCTAAATCCCCTTGCAATCAAGTAGAAACTGGACCCTCATTTACCCTGTTTGAAAGACCCTCATCTCTGAGGCCTCCTCTACATGGAGACTTTCAGAACAGCAAATTGAAACTGAGTCAAGGCATGGCTTTATAAGAAATTACTTGGAAGACTTTAAGACCTGTATCTTCAATGTACTTGAGAACTAAGGTGACCTTAATGCAGTGTGGCTCACTTCCCTTTGCCTTGATCAGGCAGGCATGTCTGGAAATGAATTAAGCTTGGCTGAATTAACGCCTCCTCTGATTCTCATTAGGTTTGTACACACCAAGAATTTAGGCTGGCCCATGCAATCCACCGTAACGGTCGATGCCATAAGGTTTCCTGCACATCTCTGTGTAGGCAAATGCTACAATGGGTCTGGCACTTCTCTACCTCTCAGACCCAGCAGGAGGGTATGGTTTCTGAGGCTGGTTGCATCCCATAGTCCTGCTCAGGTTGGTAGGCACTGTGGCAATTGCAAGCCTCCAAGCATCAGGGACTGGACATGGGTCTCAGCCACAGGCAGTGGCGTTGAGGCCATCGTTGACAGTCCATCCAGAAGTGATGATCCCATGGGGAGGTGCAGACAACCCTAGACTACCCTAAAAAGCTATAAAATGGAAGTATTTAAACCTGTTTCTGTGGGACAGCAGAGGCACTATAACAGTCTCCTTCTTGCTTAGATGGTTTCATTCTCCTTCTCTGTCAAAGAGAGTGCTGAGAGGACTGGAAGGCTCAAAATCTGCACAGAAACTGCTGGAAAAACAGGCATCAAGGCCCAGCCAACATTTCTGCTAAAACCTACCACCAGCAAATTCTGTTCCCTCTTCCACGATGGACACACACTATGATACTAAGAAAGTGGGGACCTTCTCTTCCTTTTTTCTCCTGAAGGTCAGACCCATGGGTGCCTCTCCATGACAAGGTCACTAAAATCTTCCCAGGTTCTGCTTTGCACAGGGTATTGACTGCATCACAGTCATTACAAATGAAATAGAGATTCAACCTTAGATCAGCAAGCAGGCACAGACGGATGCAACTTTACATGATGTATATATAACCCAAACATCTGGAATTGCAGACAAATGCCATGAAAATCCAGGAGATGTTTCCTGTTGGCTTTTCATACATAAAATTTGAACAGCTGGTAGATGTCATTTTTTAGAATATGTTACATATAAGCTATCAAGATCATGCAAAATCCACATTTTTCCTCCCAATTTTCACTATTTTTTTGTTGCTTTTACCTTAAATCAGACTAGATAAAGAGACAGGACCCTTTCAAGATCCCTGGTGAATGTTCCCACCTGGGCCAAGCTGGATGGTGCAAGAGGAGACCACCAAGGGTCTCTGCAAAACAGGGGCACATTGGTACAGCTAATTTCTCCTGGAACCACCCACAAGTGGGATATTTGTCACCTGCATCAGCAGAAATTGCTGCCTGGCAATCCTTCTAGCAAGACAGTGGATCTGTGCTGGCTAAAAACATTCAGTGTGAAACAGGGCCTAGAAGCAATAAAAACGATCAGGAAGAGTCTGCCTGGTAATATTATTTTGAACTCGTTTTACCCAGTCAACTGACCCAGAGATGTCTCTTCAGGAACTGGATGTACGTAGTGCCTAATGTCCAAAACCACCATCACACTGTGTCGTGAGAGCAGACATCAGGCCCATTCAACATCCAAGAAAGAAGTGGCTCCACTCAACAGGCCCAATTCATCCCAAACCATGCACTGTATTCAGAGTACAGGAAAAAATCAAATTGTCTGGCCCTTTCCACACTGTCACAGCTTTAGGTGATGACCTTTTCCTGCTTTTGTGGAAGATCTTTCCAAAATTACCCATTGCTCATTCCCTCGCAATTCTGATTATCAGAAGCAACCAAGTACTTTTGTTTTTCCTTCCTGCTCAGCCTTTTCTCTAACAATCAGAATGCAAACTAGTCTGCAGCTTTACCTGGCTGCTGAAATCAAGATGTGATCACAGACTTCAAAGCTGTCAAGCCAGCACTTTTTCCATGGCATGAGAAATGCTTGGGGGGGGGGGGG
>JANZLQ010000029.1:51425011-51446105 GCA_026212715.1 Elanus axillaris | reverse complement strand
GGGGGAAGAAGAAAATAAATAAATAAATAAATAAAAAAGGAAACCCTGAAAAGCTCAGCCCCCTGCCATGAGGGACTTTAATAAACATTCACAGCTTGTTTCTATGACGCAGCTCTACCTCTCGGAAGGTACAAAATGTCAATCAGGATTTTCACTGCTGGAAGCAGGGACCCAAGTCTCTATGGAAACGAGACGGAGGTGACGGTGCCTATGGAGAGGCTTTCTGCATAGATTCCCATCCTGACAGTTTACATTTGCTGAAGATATTAATACCAATGTAGTTCTGGGAAAGATAAAAAATGTTTTATCCATGCTTCCCTGGACTGCAGACCCCAGCGTTGTCGTCCCCTCTCCCTCCTTCTCTCCCCTCTAACCTCAGTCAATGAACCATACCCTTTGACTGGTTTTACTTATTTACCACCATATAACAAATGATTACATTATTGATGTAGGTGAAAAATCAATCTAATGAGTTTCCCTCCACAGAGGATGTCAGGATATAATGAGGATTTGCAGCCTCCCAGGATGGATTTAAACAGGGAGGTACAAGCAGAGGGGATGCTTTGGGAGTAGACAGGGTCCCCCAGCGCAGCATACATATTTGTGGGGGAACATGATAAAGAAGTCTCCCCAGTACGAAGAATGTCATATTGTGATTGCATCCAGCCCTGACTTCTCTGAAACAAAGCCCCCAAGTTTGCCTGGTAAGCAAGTGATCTCAGGACCCTCATCTTGAGCATCACCCAGAATAGCATCCGCTCTCACGGTTCCTTTGCTGCTGCTTTGCTTTTCTTGCCATAAGCCAGCCAGGAAACAAAGCCATCAGAGCTGCTCTGTGGGTGGGTGGGTTGTTTCCCTTTCTCTTTTGTTGCTCAGTTGCTTGGTTTTGGGCTCGAGAAAAAAAGAAATTGGTGAGTTATTCAACATCTAGATCCGAGGAGCTGAAACGATGAATTTGCCACGGGAAGAAGTTCATGAGTTGTTCTGTGCCTGCCACTGCAGAGTCTGGGATCTGAAATGGAGTTTGGCTCCGCACAGGTTTGAAAGATTAGAGACAAATCTGCAAATTAAAAAGCTCCCAGCCAGTAAATACATTGAGGGCAGGACTGTGGAGTGCCAAGGGAGCATAAAAGGGGAGATCGTGAAGGGCTAAGCGTCAGACTTAACAAGCTTGCTGGATATAAAAAGCAGTGTGACATGGCTATGACCACCATGCAGTGAAGGTGGAGATGACTGCCCACTAGGACCTTGGCCCTGCTCCTCACAGACTCAGGAGGTCCCTACCAAAACTGATTGCAAGTCAAACAGGAGCTCTCCCTCCTGGTGTAGTGGTTTAATAAGTGTCCCTCCAGGAGATGTTGAGAATGGTGTCAACTATGAATCCTGCTGCTCTTTGGTCCTGAAACACAATGAGTCACAAACTGTCTCCTGCTAAAACCTCACAAAGACTTTCCTGTAGTTTATCCCATGCTATGAGAAGGGAAGTGGCCACCTACACATTTGCTATGTTATCTTCTGCAAGAATGCCAGAAGTTTTAAACGAGCATATTCAGTGGCATTGCAGAGAGAATTCTGGGATACTCTGCTTCATTTGTTGGGGGAATCAGGCAACCACAGAATGTTGCAGGATCATATTGTCCATCTGCTTCAGGACAGTATTATTTTTTGCCACGCTGCATCTCACAGATCATATTCTAAACCATTTTTAAAGTTCTTCTAGTGGTGGAGACCTCACACTTTCTCGAACCAATACAGCTCAGGGCTTTTTTACCAATGGCTAGAGAGGACCAGGTTGCCCAGAGCAGTGGTCGATGCCCCATCCTGGACACATTCCAGGTCAGGTTGGACGGGGCTCTGAGCAACCTGATCTAGTTGAAGATGTCCCTGCTCATGGCAGGGGGTTGGACTAGATGACCTTTAAAGGTCCCTTCCAACCCAAACCATTTTCTGATTCTATGATTCTATTTCACTCTTCAGGGTGTAGTTTCAGAATATGGGAAACTGAGGGGCAAAATTTGGTGTAAAAATTTCCCACGTTCCTTCCTATGACTGACACTGTCTCAGTTTGACTCCTTCCCTATTCACTCATACAACTGTCCACGGGACCATGCTTTAAATAGGGCTGCTGCTGTGATCCAATCTGTTTTCTTCATATGGATTTTATTAATTCATCGAACATAGTTTCTGCACCAGGACTTTCTCATCACACACCCCTTTCTTGTCTGGTCTTTCCTCTCACTCATCAGGCTTATTTTACACCCAGTAATGTCCTCCTTTGAGCGACGTAAATCTGCCAACTCCACTGAGAACTATTCTAGGTGTCCTCAGTAGGTCACTAGCCAGAGATAGCAGCTGACATGGGACTGTAGCTTGCTGCCAGAATATTTGGCAGCATTAGCTATGGTTTTCAAGAGTACTTGTCTCTACCCTACAAGCAAATCCCTCTGTTCTAATAGCTAACATCCCTCTTGAGGAAAAGTGGACCTCAGAGAGTAAGCTTCTCCCTTTCTAAGGCTGAATTTCACTGACAGAGTTATATCACTGCAGAAGACCACCACTGAAGAAAGTTTCCCAGCTTCCATCTCTATTTGTTCTCTGCATAATTCAAGAACATTCTTCTTTCCCTATTTTTGCTGGGACTCTTCTTCTGAATGCCAAAGCTGAGTTTTCAACAGCTGCATTTTCAAATTACAAAGCTGAAAGTTTTCTGATAGGGGTGAGCTCAAATGTTCTCTAGGGAATTATCTATACCCCAGGACATGTTAAATAATACAGAGGCCAACTTACCCCTCAGGCAGGACACTGCTGGGAGTGCAAGGGACATGAATGGGTTGAAAAGCTAATCAGATCTGAGTGCTTCCATGGCTGCTGTTGCTAAGGAGACTGCTTCCTTGGCGTCTGCATGATGAGTACTCCCCTATCATTAACTTCTTTAGAAATTAGGCTCCCAGGTACTAAGTGATGAAGAAAAAGAAAGACAGAACCAGAATTTTAAAAGGGAAAATACCCTTATAGACTCCAACAAGCAAACAAACCCAAAGCTCTTCTCACATGCTTTTACTTAAGCAGGGGGTTCCACACCGGTGCTGGTCTCATGTGATGGAGTCTCTGAGATAAGATGCAGAGTGAGGATGATGAAGAGAGATGCTGAACCACTTTTTTCTGCATGCAACAAATATATAGGTCAGTAGCTGAGCCTCTCTGCATCCAGGTGGAGTTCATGCCTTTTCTACTCTTCCCAGCAAGACATTTCAGCCCTGGTCTATTCGGTGTGTAAAGGGGTGGAAAGGTCTCCACACATTTACCCTCCACTCCAGAGCCTTACACACATCAATAGAAAGAGTCACACTGTGTGAAACAGGCTTCAGGTCAACGCTCTGCTCCTGCATACCTCTAATGAAGAGGTGATTACACATGTGCTATAGGTGTGATGCTGACTATGACAGCTCAGGACTCGGTAGAGATGTAGGACAGGTATGGCTGTGTTGGATGTAGGAGGTGAAGCAACATGACTGCAGAGAAGTTACTTAAGAATTCAGACCTGAAATTGCACATCAAGGGGCTTCCAGACCTTGGAGAACCTATTTCTGTAGGATGTCTTCCCAAAACTGTCCTGGCCCTGGAGTCCTCTGGAAAAGTCCCTGTCTTTTCCTGCTCTACTGCTGTTACTTGCCTTTAGGCCAGCTCAAAAGTCTTCTAGAAAAGCAACTATCATGGCTGAGAGTTCATCCCCACGGATTTTTTCCATTTCTCTGGAGTGACACGCTGACTATTTTAAAATGTCTCTAACAAGTGAGTCCAAAGCCGCCCTTGGAAGAGAAAATTTTGAACTCTCTAATGTATGTATTTCTCTTTTCTTTGGGTTTGGATTTTTCAGGGGAAAACAATGCATTGCTCTGCAGCTTCAGCCTGCCTGGGTTCCCAGTTTCGATCAAACACATCCATTCTTTCACCTCTCATTCTCAGCAATAATGGCCCAATTTGCATTTTGCCCTTTTTTCTGTAATGACATAGTAAAAGCATTTTCTCATTATTTCCTTGGCTTTATCCCCTATCATTACTGATGTCATGATGACTCAGTTCAAGACAAGGATTTTTGCCTGAGAACCCCAGGTTCCCCACCAGTCCCTGAACCATTTAACTGCCTGTTTTGTCTGGTGCGAGATGCTGCTTTGTTGACCTGTTAATCACACACCTTTCCTGGTCTTGATCCACTGGGATGGTTTTCAAACTAGGAAAATGATACTGAGAAGATTCAACACACATTGACTGCTCATGAACTATTCACAGTGACACTGAAAAAAGTTGTTTGTGTTCAAATCCAGTCTGGCAATCTAGTGTTTCCTTCAAACCCTTCCCACCCTCAACCTGTTTTTTCCTGAGTCAGGTGCTCTGGGATGGAAAAATACCCTAAAAGTGACTGGTTTATCCTTGGTAGTTGCACCACAAGGCTGAAATCAACCTACTACTCTACTTTCACTGTGGTAGCAGCTAGAAAAATGAAATAGAATGGGTTAGGACTTTTTATTTGCTGGCTATGCTGATAATTGCCTTGGCTGAAGTTGCTTGCATTGCCTGTCGTTAAGCAACCCATAATCCTCTGAATGCAATTAAAAGTAGCATATCTTCATCCTGTGCAGAACACCGAGATATTTTTACCTCCTCAGATAAAAACATCTTCAGCAGCATGGGTGGCAGACAACAACTCCCTGTAGCTGAGATCTTTAATATACACACTGAAAGCCTCTGGTGGAAGGAGGATCTTCGTGGATATATTATACATAGGAGATTGCAGCGGTCCCAGCTGTAGGAAAGGAGTAAGGTGGGCAGGCTACTGGGTGCTGCCTGACTCTGCAAAGCCATGCTCAGAAGTTCCTGGTGATTTGCTTCATCCCAAGGCTGGGTATTTAAATCATTCAGCAACCCCATGCTAACTCAGCTCTGTTGTTAGTGTGGATACATGAAGCTAATACCTGTGGGCTGGCATTGCAGCCATGCTTGAGCAACTGTGTGTAGCCATTGGTTTCTCTTCCCTCTACCTACATCGGGTGTAGTGGAGAACTCATAAAAAGAAGCTGAAATTTGTCTAGAAGTTAATCACCTGGTGCAAATTAGGCATCTTGGTTTTCCCTCTGGACAAAAGAGAAAGAAAGGCATCTCCCAAGGACTTTTTGTCCCACCTCATGATTCTGCCTAAGAATCCAGCGAGCTTTGAAAGGCATCAATTCTCAGTCTTTCAGGAGCTAAACCTGGATGAGAGAAATCCAATTCCTAGAGTCAGTTCTTATTGAAACAACCCCCTCTCTCCTCTTCTCCTACCTTGGTCTATTCAGACTGTGAGCTCAGAGAGAGAGAGAGAGAGACTTGCATTTTATAGCTTTCCTGTAACAAAAGATACCATATTTAATGTGCTTTCGATAGATACAGGGTCTAATTAGAGGACTTTGGCTGAGGTCAGGTCAACCAGTGGCATGTGGGCACCCAGCACAGGGAAGAGTCCGTGATGTTGCACTGCAGATACCTAATATCCAGCCCTGGCTATGTGTGACTGTGAAATGGAAGGTGACTGCAAGCACCTCACTCTCATTCCCTGAGATTGCTTCTCCGGTGTGAATGGATGTGTTCCTTGCCAGACAAAACCAAGACAGTTGAGGCTGCAACATGACAAACACCTAGTTTTGGCAGGGATTAAGAATTGCCTAGGATAGTCTAAAACTCTCCTCTGCGTCCTTTTAAAACCGACCATCCCAGCTCTCCTGCTTGGAGTTTTACAGCCTAGTAATAAAATCTTCCTGAACATCATTGCAGGCTGTAGGCTTCCCGGTTCGTCTCTGAGGCATTCTTTGCTGCAGGGGGCTTTTATTTGTCTGTTCCTCTGAAGCTCACCGTCTGCTGCCTGTTCCCATCTCACTCTGCTCTCTCTGCCTGACATATGTGAAGCTTGAATACTTTTCCTCACAGATACTGCCTGCTTACTGCAGTCTTTAAAAATAAATCAAGCCAGGCAATAGTTATGATTAATGGCCTCATGCAAAGACAGAGCACCAGTCAGTAATTTATTACCCAGCTTGTCTGTACCAACACTGTGGCTGAACCCCCTTACAGTCCTCTTTTCTTTTTTTTGTGTGTGCACGTTGCCTTTTTCTGGTTTTCTTTCTCAGATGGCTCCAGCAGTCCATCGTTACACTCTGAAACTCTTCCCTCCCTCCCCCTGGGACAGATGGAGCTTATCAAAATGATAAAGGGGAAAACAGGCAATATTAGTTGAGCTTTGTCAATGAAAAAGTGTCTCTGGACTTAATTGGGTATGTGCATGTTGAACAGGGCCAGCAGGAGAGAAAAGGGAAAAAGAAACCAGGATGCCCGTTCCAGGGGGAGAAAGAGGGTCTTACCCAGTCCTAGAAGCTTTATTTGCTGTCTGTTCTCTTCAGAGCTGTTCACCAAAAAGGATAGAGGCCAAAACCAAGCAGAGAACCCTCATGTTGGACATGCCCTCGCAAAAAGCCTCAAAGCACCAACAACAGATGATAAACGATGTCATCTGACAGCCTTGGACATCACCAAGCCAAGGTCCACACCCAGCATCTCTTGTTTGTTTCCCAATTTTGCCTTGTCCTCAACTGGGCAGAAGAAAGAGCAGTGCAGGAGCAGATGGAGCTGCAGAGGGAAAAAGCAAATCTCCCCTGAGCATGAGGACACATATGGGCCACTGCAGCAGGAGCTGAACGGAGTGCCTGAAGGCGTTCCTTCCTTTGCTAGCTCTGCTGCCATGCTGCTCCGAAACCTTGGGCAAAATTACTTTGTCCCCTGGGCCTCCTTTTCTTCCCTTCATCTTCTCTACTCGGATGGCTCTGCAGGGCGAAGAGGGTCTTTTCGTTGCATATCACCTGATCTGACAGAGTCTTGATTTTGTACTGGGCTACGGGATGGTCCTGCAACACCTATAGCAGCAATGCTATCCCTGTCCGTAAATGGAAAAACAGTCAGGGACAGCAGAGATGGTTAAAAATTATGATAAGGAAATCTATGTATTAGTTCTGGTGCTTCTCACCAACAAAACATGCTGGTATGAAAAGCCAAAAAGAAAAAAAAACAAAACCAAACCCAACAAGAATAGACTTAAACTTTATTAGAGATGTGTACAGAGGTTACCTAGAAGCAGTAAAGTGACTTTCCAGTGAGTAGATAGCCTGTGAGCTAGCAGAAACCAAATAGAGCTCAGTACACAGTCTTTAAAGAGCTCCCATTGTTTTTAAGGTGATTTTGGTGGAGAGAAGAAACTGAAGAAAAATTTCCTATCTTGTCTCCCTTTCCTACTCATCCCCTCTGGAGAAAAATGAAATTGAAACACAAATGCATGCCATAGCCTAGCTGTACCTGACTCTGCAGATCTGGATTAAATCAGAAGACAATTTATATATATATATATATATATATATATATATATATCTCCTTGTTCAGCCAAGGTATCTAGGCTCAGCTGGATATTGGTATGGTTAATATAACATCAAAGGGACCCTGTTTTGCAAAAGGCATTTCAGTCTAATGGGTGGGAAAAAAGAAGGACATGGGAACTCTGAAATGAAGCAGTGGCCAGGAGGTGTAAACTCATCTGTTGTTAGCCAAAATATTATTTTGGCCTGAGTCCTAAATCAAAATTGAGTCTAGTTGCTGTTGCTTTTTGAGTTTTTTTTTTCTGAGTTCTACACAATATTACATATATATTCTCTTTCAGCTCCTTTCAGGAAAGTCATTCACAGTGCATGGTGGAAAGGCACTTAACCTTGAATCAAAATGTTCTGAAGACAACTGATACCTGTAATTCTGATTTTTTTTTCTGATTTTTGTAAATTGTAGAAAAATGTGCCTAAGGGTAAGGTTTGTATTCAAGGAAAGAAAGAGTGAGAATCTGGCCCTGGAATTCTCCATTGCATGTTTTTCTTGAGGAAAAAGGACAGTCAACATGTAAGTGCACTGATGAGATAAATATGAACAAGAATAGTACACTCTGTTCCAGGCTGGATATAGACAATCTACAGGAAAGAAAAATACACGTTGTGCTAATAATTTGTATGTCAGTACCCAACACAGACTTCCAGCTGGCACCTTATGCATATGGAGAGACAGGGACTGTTTGGTAGAAGGAAAGTTGGTAAAGCAAATTGTTATTATTGCAGCCTTCTTAAATTTGTTAGATCTCAGAAGAAAAAATAATACAACAATGTTCACTCTAGTTCCAACTTGAACTTTAGATTTTCCTCCCTAAAAACCTGTTTGATTATTTTTCTCTGCCATGTAATGCTCCATCATTTTATGCCTATTTTAACTACTGAGCTTTCTAAAAAGTCAGCTGTAAAACTGGATTTAATTTTACATTGGGTGATGGTATGTCATTGTCACTAGCTCTTCACTTAAGATTTTTCACTCCAAACTGAGGAATAAATGTGAGCTCAGCTAGCAGTTACACAGAAGAGTCCCTGATCCATGGCTTTCCTTGCAAAAAAATACTCTGTGCTGACTCTAGGGAGTCAATTCTGTTACCACCCATAACTTCCTTGACTGATAAATGCAGAACACAATATCCTTGGTATTTTAAAAGGTATTTGGCAACTGAATCAACTGTTTGTTCTCCACAGAAGGTTACAGGACATTTTATGAAAATATACAACCAAAGCTCACCTCAGCTGTAAAATTCAGTAAAGGTAAATTCACTCTCTGTAGGGCTGAATCAGGGTATTGGTGAAACATTATAACAAAAAAGACCCAAACAAGAAAAAACAAAAGGAAAGGTGGTTTTGACTTTCGTTTTATGAAGAAAGAGGTGGATTTGACATATCTGCATTCACAGAGGTCTTGGTGAAGTGCAGGGTCAGTTTGAAGTGCTCCATTCAAAAGACCATTACAGATCATGGGCTTCATATATGAACTGTTTTTATCCAGCCCAAGGAAAATGCAAAGCTAGAAAAGACTTGCTGATTTTATAACAGCGTCTCCTAACTTTTGCAAATTTTGGCCTGACCTACTTTATGATACAGGTTATTAAACTCTCCCAACAGTTCCTATATCTATGCAACAGAGAGTGCTTCTATAATAATCATCTTTTGAAATACTCCCAGCCTTTTCAGAAAGACCTAGCTGTTAGAAAAGATATTCTATTCCCACAGTTGTTTCTCCTAATAACCTATGTTTGTACCATATTTTTAGTCTGCTTGTATCTGTGCTTGGCTTCCAGGCCCTGGATTTGGATCCAGCTTTATGAGACAAATGAAAGATCCCTCATCCCATTGAACTGTATTAGCTCCCTCTATTCCTCAGGGGACTTGTCTTTAGTTTAGCATTAAATTATTGACAGTTGCCCCACATCCCAACACCACCTAAGGCAAATTAGAGAGAAAAGTTACTGGGAAAACCTCCTGGTTATGTGTAGGAATTAAATCTCATTGAAAGTATTTAGCAGGAGTTGTACTTGGTTAGAGTGGCCTTCAGTTCATGCATCCTGTTTCTAATGGGGTAACGCAGATGAGAAAAAAGGGATGTCACTCCCAAGCTGTATCCTCCCACAGTAAATAGGATGTGAAGGAGGCTCTCCTGGATGCTTCACAGACCATGCGCTGCACGGCTTGACACTTCCTGAACTTTGCTTTTTAATTGCATTATGTGATCACTGTCAGCTCTGGGCATCCCAGATGTGCTCAGCTGAAACGTAGCTCTTCCCCAGAGCTGCTCGCCTCCGTAATAGCCTTGCCACCTCTCATTAGCACCTTCCCAAAGGTAATCCAAACAGACACCGCCATCCTGGTGCGGCCCAACATGGGTCATTTCCATGAAACAGCAGAATTCATTATGAATGAGCGCTGGAGAAATCTGCAGGAGGTGGAAGATAGAGAAGTAAATGGGGAGAGACTTTAGAGCACACCTCATGCATCTATAATACAATTGCTTGCCAAAGGGAATGACAGCTTTGATGTGATTTTTTTTTTTTTTCCTTGGTACGGTAAGTCCCAGACTCTAAGCACAACACAACACCTTCCATAGGCTCTGAAATGAAGATGAAAACAAATTATAACTCAGTCGCAGGTTTGCAAAGAGGTAGGTCTCGGCAGCTGAGACGGCACCATGCTTTGACATTCCTCTGGACTTTCCAGACAGAAAGAATATTTTTTAAAAAGGCAGGAAGGGGCAGTGAGCCCAGAGCTGCTTGTGGAGGAGGTACTTCTCTTTCCAGTTGCAGACAAGTCTGAGTGCAAATTGCCCGTGATGCTATTAAGAAGTGATAAGGAAAGAGAAAATTATATATGTATATAATCTAAGGGATCCTGTGGATAGTTCTGTATTCTTTAAACTTACATATTGGAGTTTCAAGGAAACCTCTCCTATTCTGGAGAGGCAAGGATCCAAAACTAACCAGGCTAATCAGGTCAACCCAGTAAAGACATGCAAAATTTTAAAGTTCTTCCTCTCTACGTCAGTAGGCTCACATCATATCACAGGGTCCTTGTATCCCCAAGTGAGATTCCTTTGCACTCCTGTAGATACTTTTGTGACTGTTTTGCTTTGTAATTGGGCTCTGGGTTGCAATGATGTTAGATGTGGAGAGTATGCAGCCTTTCTTTAACATGCAGCTGGGGTAGTGGATTTCTTCTTAGGCAGCAAGTGAGTGTCAGGGGATATTTTAAAGTGCCTGTGCGGCCTGAAAAGGGACCCATTAACCAAGCAGCTCTGAAAGGGACTTATCAGGAAGAACATCCCGAGCAATTAATATAGCTACTTCTCATTAAAATGTGCCACTTGGATGCAATAAATGGGCGCCTCAGCCCCACCAGCAAGGCAAGAGGATTGCCCAGGTGTTAGCAGTACTTACTGCCCACACCAAGCTCTTGCACAAAGCTCCAGCAGGCATTTTGGAATTCTCTCTCACAGCCTTCCTGCCCAAGCCCAGTGCAAGTTTGCTGTTCCTGGTTTGCCTGTTGGGAAACCAATGCTCTGAGCTGTTTCTCTGTCTTTGCCTTCAAGGACATGACACCTAAATTCCTGACCTCCAATACACGACCCTGCCTCCTTTCAGAACAACATCAAACTGCATTGTTGACCCACCAGCAAGTCAGGATCTTGCAGCTGTTTAGATACCTGAGATTACAGAGACACCCACACTTGCACTGTTTGCTTTTGCTGGTGCTAACACACAGAGATGGGCTCTAGGAAATGATCATTTCTGCTTGCTGTCTCCAAGCATGGACAGAACCAAAATCTCCTTGTGAGTCTGCACCAAGTGCCTATCCCAGAGGAACAGGGCATAATTTTTTCATGTTTGCAGACGGCTTTGAGTTGCCTGAATAGAAAATATTTCCTGGGAAGAAGAAAGGCAGCCTTGGATGAATTTAACAACTTGGGAATATGCAGCAAAACAGTCATCTGCCACTTACTTACTGTGTAGCTTACATCAAATGCTGTTGTACCCATGTTCAGCATCTGTGAAAGGAGAAGAATATGTCATTCATCTCTAATACATGTAAAGAAATGCATTGAAGACCTCTACCACCCAGGTAGCTCCCTTAGTAGAGGGAGAAACCCAGACATTTTAAAACATGATTCATCTCTCATTGTCTAGCTGGTTACATTAGGATGAGAGGAATTACCCTCTGGAAGTGCCTGTTGATTGCAAAGGGAGTTTAGGGTGACTGTCACAGATGGCTCCATTTGTCTGACAAATCTTTCCTAAACTACCTCATTACGTGTGTATGCAGAGCCCAGCACAACAGGGCCCCAGTGAGAGCTAAATGCTACTGTAATATCTATAATAATAAAGAGAAGCTGCTGCTGGGTGCAAGCTGTGTATTTGGCTTCCTTGTGTGGTAGACTGATATCTCAAAGCTGTGGCTGTTCCTGTTTGCATTCTCCTTCTTTACCACGAGAGCAGCCTTCACAGAGAACTTGGGAGAACATGAGACGTGAACTGCACAGAAAACACGGCCATCGTTTAGATCCTGCATTGAACAAGTTCATTAGGGCTTTGCAGGACTTTTCCAGGGTGGGTGAGCACCACCACACTCCCCCTCCAAAGGTTTTTGCCCATAGCAGACAACATGTTTCTGGATACAGGGATCTTATCCATGGGTAATAAATAGGATTCACTACTCACTGCTGCTGCTGAGGAGCTGAGTTTGTTAGAAGTGGGTGACTCTTTTCCCCTTGATTTTGAATGATTAAAGGGTTTCTTGATGGCTCTACCCTAAGTCGTTGCATTGATTCAGTGGGGTGCATCTGTCTGTGGGACCTTACCTGCGGGACATCGGTGTAAAGAGCAGCCCTGAGCAAGCACTTGTGCCTAGGCTGTACCAACGACAGGTATTGCCAGCTACCACCATGTAAGCACATCTAGACATAGACATAGACATAGCTTGTATCAGCTTCTTCCCTCCCATGTGAGATTGCTCCATGAACTGAGCCAAACCCCCTCTCTTTTGCTTGTTCGTGCCTTTGAAAGTCCTCCTTGAACTACTGTTTATTTACAAGCAACTGTGCTGTTTAACTGCAGCACTGCCATTACCTCTCTGCTGTGTTCGGGGATTCTCTTCGTGGCATGGAGTAAACCATTCTTTTACTCCGTTATTCTCTGTGCCAAGTTATCTCACTGTAGCTCTCCCTCTACTCCTCCATCATGATTCTTTCACTTGAGATCAGACCCACACACTTGGGCTGGTGGTTGTGTGGTCTGGACTTTATTGAATGAATCTCTCTGAACCTCTTATCACTGCTCCCAACACGCTGCTTATGAATATGCATATGCTGCGTGGCTGCTCACGAACTATAAAGCAAGACTACAGTGCAGTCAGCAGCTGCTGCCAAGCCAGAATACAGCCTCCATCTATAATTACACCCAGGGATGGGTTGTGTCAGAACAACCCTCACTCATGTATTAGGACTGATTTTTCAGTTGTAAAGAGAGATTTCACTTATCATCACCAGCAACAATATTTCAGGCTTAATATTACTTCCCTTACAAAAACAATGAATAGCAAGGTGCCTGTTGCATCCTATGCATCACAGCAATAACAGCCCAAAATATAAACAGTGCAGAAGGGATGGGGCAGCTGTCTGCGATGAAATGCAGTGATAAGCATTGGGCTGCAGTGCTGCTGGGCTCAATCATTCATCAAAAAGTCTGCTATCCCCCTACTCCACAAATGGTAAGATCTGAAAACAAATGCAAGCATTATTGACTCTGCCTTTCATTTGTTAAGACTGGAGGATTCAAACCAAGGCCTATACCCCAAGCCTGGAGTGCCTCCTCAAAATGTTATCAGTCACGGACTATGGGAAATAGCATGCTAATTAAGGACACAGATAGTGCTACATCAGCTGCATTGGATGTCATAGCATAAGGACCAGCTATCAAAACAGCTATCGGACTGGAATTAGAGCTAGGGCCAAGGGCAGGACAGTAGACCTTGCATTTCTGGACTGAGATCTGAAGAGCTTCACCTCTGCTCTGTCATCATATCCTCAACCAAATCACTTGCTCATACTCCAACTTGGTTTTTTAATTGCTTTCTGTGAGAAAAGAAGCAGAAGCTTCCCCTCTTCATTTTTTTTTTTCTTTTTCTGAATTCCCAAGCTATAAGTCAGGCTTTAAGAAGAAACGGAAGATTTACAAGACTTAAGATTAAATAAAAAAGCCATCAAGACCAAACTTGTGGCTGTCTTTAGCATATGACACCCCTCTGTCGTGCCAGCTTTCTGCTCTCCTGCACAGAGGCTATTGCCTCTGGAATCATAATCAGGAGAATTTTGGACCTCGAACCCCCCCTGTAGTTTCAGAAACTGGAGTAATGAACAGCTGAGTTTTGATTCAGGTGTTTCACTGTCAACCTAATCAGACAATCTACTTAAACACCTTCCTATCAAAAAGGATGTATGAGAAGCATTTTGGCTTCAATAAAACAATGTCTTTCAGTGAAACACAGTTTTGACAGCTGCAGAAGCTGATCAGGAGAGATCTGGCAAACTTGAATCCTCCCTCTCAATGGGGAAGAGTAAGGACTGGACTCAAATAGTTTACCATGGGGTGCCTGCCTGTACTGTCTGAGTAAAGATCCAAGGTCTGGCCTCTCTCTCTAGCAGATTCATTCTTCAATCTCAAACTTTACACACAGTAGTAGTCTCTTGCACATCTATTAGCTATCTGCCGTAAGTGGTCTGAGTATGGGCTTAAATACAAAGTGCATTAAATTCTGGCAGGGAACATGAGATCAGCAAATATGGATAGTAAATGTGTGTATTTAGAAGCAGAATTTGCAGCAGGGATAGAAGAGCCAAGGTCAGACCTCCTCTGGTTGGGCTGCCTTAGCTCAGTGTCCATTTCAGGTCTGGCTATGGACAATGATATGATACCACCATTCATGTATGAGTGAGTTACACCTCTTTGCAAATGACTGAGCCAAAACCTCTGGCAATAGACAAGAGCTGTCTAGAAATGACTCACGGTGATGAGTGAAATGATTGAGGTTATTTCATGCCTAGTTTGACAGTGGGTCATCAGGTGCTCCATGGCGATCACTTCCCCGTAGTCTAACAGCCCAAATTTGACTCAGCCCAGGTACTCAACTTTGTGTGCTGAGTCAGACCTAGGTATGTAGTAAAGTAGAACAGCTTAAAACATCTTCAAGGTGTTTCAGTTGAGGTGAACCTCGCAAAACCATCCATGCCAGCCCAGCTGATAGATGGCAACTCAGCAGTGTATTGGGTGACACACCCCTACTATTGATTGTAATGACTGAGAGATAAAGGGTGCTATGTATTATGCCAGGGTGCTTCTCTTGGTGTCCTGTTCTTTTTTATGGATCCTTTTTCACTGAAATTCACCTTTGAGGATGCATTTCTGATATTATCATGTCAGCCTGGTACAGAGCTATTTAATACTGCATTTGCTAGTAAACAAGAAGAGACAAGACTTTCAGACAATGCTGTCTGCCATCATTTCAGTGTTTCAGAACCACCCTTGATCTCTTTGTCTTTTGCTCCTCAAGATCTGATCTATGTTTCATTTAATATTTAACAAAGATTCACCCAGCTTCATGCTACCCACTGTCAGATGAAAGTCTGCTTGGTCTCACCAAGCACTCCGACTTTGCCTTACTGTGCTTTGCTGTTTCATCTATCCCTGGCTGCCCTGACAGATTTCTTTACACTCAGTGCTACAGTCTTATGTCTGAGGCCAGTGAATACTTCATCCCTTCACCTTAGAGCCTCTATGGGTGATCCAGTGTCCTTTTCAATCTTCCAGAGGTTTCAGGCAGCTTACTGTTCATTTATCTTACAATGTTAGCAGCTGAGTTTCTGATCAAAGTGTACTGTTGCCCTGTGCACAGTAGTATTCCACTTTGTGAATGAGAGCAGAGGTGCAGCAGAATTTGAACGAATTTCCCTCTGTCCTTTTCTAGGAGGAAGCTAGAGAACAATCTACCATTTAGCACCATTTTGATATTCTACATAGACCGGACCAGCGCTGCTGCTGAGGACTTACAAGTCTGTATATTCCTGGACCTGAACAATGGAAGCACTTCCAGAGCTAAAACCGCATCATTTTTTCTATCCTGAGCTACAAAAACCCATTGTGGTTGACTTCTTAGAGCCTAGTATCTTCCAGGTAGCAGCTGTAGTGGCACCTGGTGGAAAAAAAATCTGTCAAAAAAGCATTTCTAAATGCAAATTTAGACCCATCTCAGATCTCTCCCTGCTGGCAAAAGCAATCAGAGCTCCCTTCTCCCTTTCTCTCCATTACAAAACCTTGGGCATATCTCACACCTCTTCAGTGGGGGTGAATAAGAGATGGGAAGAGGGGATGATGGTAAGATTTTCACCGTCAGAGTTTTATTTATGAACTGCCAATGCTTCTTTCTCACTGGCAGGAAGATATACAACTGGGAACAATGGGTGTCTTGGAGGCCTGAGTCACATCATGTCTTTTCCTACCCTAGGTCTGCCCTTGCTGTATCTTCCTTTGCCCTCCCAGCTCCTCCCTCCTGTCCTTGGGGTTGCACTTGGTCTTTCTCTGCTGCCCGTGGTGGCACTGATGGAAAGCAGGAATGAGCTGTGTCTTTTGCCCTCAGCTTTTCCTGGAAAGAGTATGAAACTATGGAGTTTCAGCTCAGCATTGATGTCCAGACTTACCTTTCTTTCCCAGTTCGTGACTACAGCTTTACCCTGATGGAGGACTGGAGTCTCTAGACTGTTCTTGACAGCAGGAGGTTTATTCTCTGTAATTGAAGGATTACCTAGAACAGAGATTTGAGCTTGGGACAAGCTTTCTTGATCATGAAAACTGCTGGAGAATGGATAAAATGAGAATTTTTATCTCTGTGGACCTCAGAGCATTTTGGAAAGATCAAAGTATCCTTTTTCCTACCTCCCTTGATGATGACCTTATTTTTCCTCATTTACCTTGACAAGAAACCGAGGCACTGATTAGTTAAAGAACAAGATAAAAAATAACAGATATCTGTCTAAAGAGCCAAGTAAGCAGGATTTAAACATCTATATTGAAGAACCTTTTTTTTTTTTAAAAAAAAAAGGCTTGCTTGACTTGCTTATGAGCTTGAAATATCTTGGTACTTAGGTTCTGGTGTCTACAGTTCATTATTCACCTAATCCAGAGCTAATGAGAACTGAAAGCATCAACCGTATTAGATGGGACCCAGATGAAATGGTCTTGTAGTGCCAATAAGTTGAGTTTCATGAGGCATTTGAGCCTTCTGAGGGATGGCACTGAGGAACAGCAGTAACTGCACAGTCATATCTCATGTGGCCAGCTGATAAAAGACAAAAATTAAATGCCTTTCCTTTTTACTTTTCCCAAGACCTTTGTTTTCACAGAAACTGAACTGTCTGGTGGGAAGAAAACTCTCTTCCAGGGTCATTTCTAGAGGAAAGGAGTTCAAAACAACAAGCTTTAGTCTCAAATTGGAATGCTTGTTTTATTTATCTTAGTTGCAAAAGGCAAAATGAAAAGAAAGTATCACTTCTGAGTGAAAGGCCTCTTTTTTCTCTTGTGGCATTAAAACCCCATAACCTAATTCAGCCTTATACACACAGCAACCAAAACAGGTCTGTAAAAATGCTTGCCTAATTAAAAAGGGAGGTTTCAAATGAGCTAGAGTCATAGTTTCATCTGTTTGGGGACAGACAGTCCCAGTGCCCTGCTGCCAAGCAAAAAGTCTTGGAAAGAGGTCTCTGCCTCTCTGCCCTGGGTTCTACTGGGGTATCTGACACACACCAGTCTGTTGGCAAATCCTCTCTTTCTCCTGTTTCCACATATTTTCAGTGGCCACTGCATAGTGACCTCCATGTAAAAGAGCTTGGCAGGTAGGTGATCATTAACTGCAGGAATTAGATGTTATTATACTGTAAGCAAGGAGCCAGGAGGATTTGTAGGTGGGTAAGGTGGGACCTTGGGTCTCAGGTGAGATGATTGTGTGACTCCATGTCCTGAGACCCTCTCTTCTCACTGAAATAGTGTGTGCTGACTGGTTGCAGATGTCTTAAAAGAGAGAGGAGTCACTAATGGCTGACAAACTAGTTGCATTTACAGACATCATTTTGAAAACATTTTGCAGCTCCCACCAGCATTTCTTAGTCTTCTTTTAAGTAAAGATTTAACAAAGTGCTAGAGTTTGTTAGTCCAAAACATGGAGGTATATGCATGCACACATACAAATACAAAAAGGAAACATTGCTTTAATGCGTAGTTAGGAATTAAGGTTAGAGGGATACAACACAAGTGGAAGTATCTGAAAACAGTGCTACAGGAAAGAGCATCTCTTGGGCAAGTAACAGGGATTAATCCTTTCTATTGTTTCTCTATCCATTTTCAGATCATAATTTTATCATTGCCTTGGGCCAGCTTCACAAAACAAAGCTCTCAGTAAATTATATTGCCATCGACATGGCTGCCATCTAACTGCCATCTCTGTGATAACCTAAGTGTGCCAAAGGGATGGGTCACAAACGTTGTGCAAGTCCTCTGGGACAGGAGGAGAAGTCATAAGGCACGACTGCAGCAAGGGAGGTGTAGACACGAGGGGAAACACCTTGCATGACAGTCAGTCGCTGCATAGGTGGGGAAGGATTTGAGCTTCCGTGTGTGGAGAATTTCAGGAAAAGGTTGGGCTAAAAGCTCTCATGCCAGAGTGGGAAGAGATGACCATCTCTGAAGCGCAAGGATGACCCTTCAAGTTTTGGTTTGGTTTTAAAACAAAAGACAAGCTTTGCAGTGAAATCAGGAATTGGCCTGTAAGGCACTGACTTAATTTGCTGTCAAGTAAATTAGGCTTAAGTATGGTGGTAATTTTTTTTTTTATTTTCCTCCACCTATGTATTTGCTTATTTGCAAGAATGCAGTGAGTGTGTATGGCAGGGAGAGAGGAAGAAGAAAGTTCCTCTCGTGAAGTCATTTTGCAGATCCCCTTCAGAACCTTATGGATCAGTTCAAGAAACAGTTAATTAAGCCACTCCTCTGGGTTCTTCCTTGTCTTATTTCTGTGACTCGGAAATTGAAAAGAAGGAGAACAATAACATAGATTTACAAATTAATCACAGGGCAGTTATGAACCACAACCGTGTTGAAGGTGTGAAAAAGTTTAATGTGATGTTGTAGAGAGAGCAAAGCTTTCATATTTACATAAATGGAGGGTTTATTGGGAATGTCACAAACCAGCTTGTTCACATTCACTCAGGCAAGATGGGTGCAACATGAAATGCATTCAGAAAAAGCCTGCAAGAACTGTCAGAACTAAGAAGAGCTTCTTTTAATAGAAAAGACTAGAAGAGCCTGGCTTGAACTAAAAGCTGAGTAGGAGTATGCCTGGTCTACAGACTCTTCCTCTAGACAAGCAGCAGGGAGGAGGAAGAATTATTTTAGCTGCAGGATAAAGCTGGCACTGGGACAAAGAGCTAAAAACTCATCTCAAATGTTGGCTGGGAATGCAAACATTTCTAAGCATCAAAGCCAAAGGAGGTTTTGGAACAGCCTCTCAAAGCACCCAGCGGGTTTGGGGTGTGCGCGTCACTTGTGAGCAGGACTATGAAAAAGCCATGAAGTTCAAGGTGCAGAAGTCTCTGTCTAAGACAGTGATCTAAGCCAAATCTTTCTGGAAATGCATTGGAGGAATCCTCAACAATTCGGGAATTCTCTCTTGTATTGTTCCTGATCTCTTTCTTTTCATTCATGGTGGGTCTCATTCCACAATGACATGAATCTTTCCCCAGAGTTGGCTGCATTTCAGTGCTGGGTGGGTATATGTGAAGGTTAAGAATTTCCTTTGCAAAATGTCCTGGAGATGTGAAAATACAAATAGGGGTTTATTTGCAGTATATAAACATTTGGAGTCCTCAGTTTTCCCACTTACAAGCTTGCCTGTGTTTAAAGGAAACAAATATTGCAGCAGGGTTTTCACCATTTCATATTAGGATTTTTATAATGTGGCTTTTTCATCTTTTTTTTTTTTTGTTTAAATGTAATCTAAAGTCCATTTATAAATTTTAAGAATGCTATTAGCAATGACAGCAATAAAAACCTCTTATTTGCATAAGGCCTGGTTAAACATTTTCCTGCTGCTCAGAAGCACAGCGAGTATGTCTCTTTGGGGATTATCAAAATAAGTTTCAACACAATCTCTAATCTAACTAGCAAACTTAAACAAATTCTGCAAACTGAACAGTTTTAAAGTTCCTCCAAGGAAGATAACAGTAAAAGTGACTCTCATTGAAGATGACTTATCTGCACGCTGGACCTACATCATCCCAAAGAACAAGAGTCCAATCCAGGGAAGGTGGAGATGGTTAATACACCAGCCTGTTTCCATAGGTAAATTGGCTTTTCAATCACGGTGCTTACAGAAGGACAAGAAGCCTTTTGCAATTTATCAGATTGGTTTGTTAAGCCTCTGCAAGAGCTAAAAAAGTAAAACCTGGAGAGTTAAAAGATAGGGTGGAAGGAGCAAGAGCCACTCGCTATGTGAAAAACCTGAGTAATTTGGTTGTCATTGTCTTCTGTGTGAAGATTACATCCACGACTATTATTCAAAAATACGTTTGCAGGGAGGGAAGAAAATTTATATTCCTAAATCTACTTGCTGCTTACTGAGGGAAAAAAAATGTTACAGATAGGGTCTTTCATTGCCCAAAGCTTCACATTCATCATCATGAAATAGGGAAAAGAAAAAGGCAAAGAGACACTTTGTCTGTTCTTTCTATTTAGGGTGTACACTGGGGGGCTGCATGAGTGACTCTTGCAATGTGGTATAAAATATGTAGTGCAATGAGGTCCTTTGTTATCATACATGCTGCAGGAAGTCATATTACATTCCCTTTTTGCAAACAAGAAATAACAACTTGACCAAACCCTCTAGAAAATGTCTTCGCTTTTGCACAATACTGAGTAAGAGGGATCTTGTCTCACCTACGACTCCAAAGCACTGCAGCGAGAAATAATAAACATTCAGGAATGGAAAATAAACTTTTTCCATCAAATCAAAGTTTTCATGCAAACAGTTCATATCCATCAGAACTCTTCAGATTCTGATTAAAAACAGGAAAGCCTGAGAACTGGATTTGAAAGGTCTTGGAAAGAGAGAATTTTCAAGTTTAAAAGGTGAGCTGCCTTTTTTTTTTTGGCAGCTTTATCCATATATTGGGTTTGCATGGCAAGGTTTTGGTAGGGGAAGGGCTACAGAGGTGGCTTCTGTGAGAAGCTGCTGGAAGCTTCCCTTATGTCCGATAAAGCCAATGGTAGCTGTCTCCAAGACGGACCCGCCACTCACCCAGGCCAAGCCCAATGGCGATAGTGGTAGCACCTCTGGGATAACAGATTTAAAAAGGAAAAAAAGTTGCTGGGTCACAGAAACTGCAACCAGAGAGAGAAGTGAGAACACGTAAGAGAAACAGCCCTGCAGCCCCCCAGGTCAGTGCAGAAGGAGGAGGAGATGCTCCAGGCGCCGGAGCAGAGCTTCCCCTGCAGCCCATGGTGATGAAGACCACGGTGAGGCAGGCTGTCCCCCTGCAGCCCAGGGAGGTCCACAGGGGAGCAGATCTCCACCTG
>JANZLQ010000029.1:51413607-51424898 GCA_026212715.1 Elanus axillaris | reverse complement strand
GCAGTCTGTGCCTGAAGGACTGCAGCCCGGGGAAGGGACCCACGCTGGAGCAGTTTGTGAAGAACTGCAGCCTGTGGGAAGTACTCACGCTGGAAAAGTTGATGAAGGACTGTCTCCCATGGCAGGGAGCCCATGGCAGAGCGGGGGAGGAGTGAGGAGTTCTCCCCCCGAGGAGGAAGGAGCCGTAGAGACCTGTGATGAACTGACCGTAACCCCCATTCCCCGTCCCCCTGTGCTGCCGGGGGGTAAGGGGGTAGGTAGAGAATTTGGGAGTGAACCTGTGCCTGGGGAGAAGTGAGGGGTAGGGGGAAGGTGTTTTAAGATTTGTTTTTATTTCTTATTACCCTACTATGGTTTGATTGGCAACAAGTTACATGAATTTTCCCGAAGACGAGTCTGGTTTGCCCATGACGGTAGTTGGCGAGTGATCTCTCCCCGTCCTTATCTCGACTCAGGAGCCTTTTGTTATATTTTTCTCTCCCCTCTCCGGCTGAGGAGGGGGAGTGATAGAGCAGCATTGGTAGGCACCTGGCGTCCAGCCAGGGTCAGCCCACCACAGTCCAAAAGCCTACTTTGTTTTTCCAACCCCTGAAGACATTCCAGGTGAAAAATGTAAGGAGTTACAGAAGGAGGGTTTTTTTGATGGAAACCCAGGAATTCTATGTAAAGCAATACCGAAGTATAATTGAGTTTCTTCCAAATAAAATTTATTCCACTCTTCTCTCTTTTTTTTTAATTTTAATTCTGAATCTTTTTGATATGGGGAAACCTCCAGAAATATGAGCTGGATTTGCATATTCCTTCTTTTGTGTATTTGCAAAACTGAAATTGAGCTGACAAGCATTAAAAGCAACAAATTAGTGAAGAAAATAAAGCAACGTTCTTTCCATTCTCTATTTAAATAAATTCCTAGGATATGGAATGGAAATCTGTGAAAACATTTTCCGTAAACCTAAGTACAGAGCAGTGAACATAAAGGAAGACAATCCACCATATGCACAGTGACAGGTCTCCCTGGTAAGCCATCCATGCTAAGCAAAACCAGCCTTAACTGTAATTCACCATAAATGTAATACCCTAACACATGTTAAAATGGTCTGTAATATAATGCAGCATAAATACAGATACATACTGAATTGCCATGACACCAGATTTTGCAAAATCCTCTTCTCTAGCACATTAATGTATTAATTCTGTAATGAGGAGCACAGTAGCAATGAATAATGTTTCTATAAAGTTACGAGCATTGCTATGACATGTCAAATCATGACCTGTGCTGTTTTTCTCTAGTGTACCAATTACTAATTCAACAGAATTTATGGAAGAAAGTTGAATTTAGAGGTTCTACCGTTTTTAAAAAAATACCTATTTCTGACAAGGTTGGAGTATATAAATCACATGGAGGGTGACCCTTACCGCATGGAGGCTTTAAATATTTAGTGTGCCAACATGCAAACAGGACAGTGCACATGCACATAGCACAAGATTTCTACCCTTCCAAAATTACATTTGGGAAGATTCCTAGATTCAAACAGATTCAGACACTCATCCCCAAGCCCAGACATAAGTGTATGCGGAGCTGTACGAAAGCATCATGATCACTGATGTGCACAAGCAAGGCCACACGCTTACGTGAAACCACAGGCAGAGGAATATGCATGCATGCCCACATAGACATATGCACATATGCTAAAACAGCCATGCAGACCCCACGGGTGGACTCCAGTCCATACCACTCTGGGACCACCATGATGTACAAAACGCAAAGGGCTGGTTCTTCTCTCAGTGGTACAAGTGAGGAACAGCCAATGCTGCTACATAGAGAACTGTTTAGCAAACTGGATTGGAGAATTGGGATACTGATGGCCACATCATTAAAATACCCTAGAACCAGCACCAAGAAAAACACATGTGTTTTATTGTAGCAGAGCCTACAGGAGAAAGCAAGGCTGCATGGAAAATGGTCACAGCATTTCTTTATTTTTCTTATAGAACATTTCAGGGTTTCTTCAGAACCGGCAGCGTTTTAGATGAGATGTAAAAATTTGAAGGCTTCGGTAGAAGACTGAAAAATGTCAAATGATGGTTTGGGATTGGAGTGAAGGGGAAGGAGGGCTGTTTGTTTTGTTTATTAAAAAAGACAAATCCCCTGAAAGGAGACATTTCTCATATAAATATCACTTCTTCAAAATCAGCCAAAGAAGCCATTTTTTTTCTGAGATAAATATTGAGATCAGCCTGAAATTGGGTTTGAACTGCAAGTGCGAGACCTACCTGAGCTACTGGAGGTTCACTGACGCACCTACCACCCAGGAGAAACCTTTTAACACCATAGGCTGAAGTTATGCTTTGCTTAATCTGTTGGCTTTTGCATAGCTCACCGTGACTCACATGCCAGCTTCTCTGCAGCTCCCAGATCTCCACAATCCAGCTGTGCAATCCATCTCCTGCTGCAGGCCCCATGCACCCCATACTGCCTCTCCTATCTATGGCTGCAGCACACAGGCTTCTTTTACAATTTTAAAAATAGGTTTTATGATTCCATACATGAAGCTTGGCCCTGCTCCTGGAAATGGGGAAAGTATCTCTCGCTCCTGGACATTGTCCCCATCTCCTTATCTTCTGGGTCTCCATACCTCCTCCATGTTTACCTCCTTGCAGAGGATGGGAGGGTAAAAGTACGTGCTTAACACTGACCTGATAATGTCTGGCTTCCACCTCCGATTACTGGATATTGCACAGTCTTTGTTATTAGAGAGCCACTTGCTGTTCAATCTCTGCTCCCTAAAGACTCCACTCGGCAGGCACTGATCAAGTTCTCAACCTTCTCCTCAGAGCAGAAAGCAGCCTGAACTGCCTTGAGATGTTTATTTGTAACGCATGAGGCTGTGGTTAAGAAAAGGTGTAGCTTATCCATTTCTAATGTGACCAATGTGGGGTTTACCTAGTTTTGCTGGCCTGGAACACCAAAAATGGACATTATCCTCTTTTCTCTTTTCATCACAGAAAAGACCCATTTTCCAGGTGGTTGCAATATCCTTCCTGAATTTCTCTGAACCCCTGGAAGCCTGCCAGAAGCCATCACAGCAACTGTAGTTGTGATCCCACCTGAACGAAAGAAAGAAGTCAGAGCACGAAGTTTTGTCTTCCCACCCTTTCCCAAACCTGGCAGTGAGACAAGGGAGTCCAGACTGTGCTCACAAATCAATAACGCTTTCTAGCATGAGGTTGTTGGGACTGTCTGGTTAATCAGTTCAGCCAGGGTAGAATGCAGTCTGGTATGTAAGAAGAGATGAGGGTACACTACAATATAAAATATTGCCACAAATTAGACTACATTCCCGTTCAGTCCACACCAGTGTAATGCAGTACAGTACAACACAATTGGATGCAATGCAGTTTGTAACAATGCGATATGACATGGCCTATTAATATAAGATGCAATACACAAAACAATATACATTTCTGTTTAAACTCGAGAAAAACGGCAGGTTTCTCAGTTCCAGTTCCTATACTGTATTGCTGGAGTTTTCACTTCTTGTATAAGAAGAAATAGCCAAGATGAAAAGTGCCTCAAGACCATGGAAAACAGCTCATGGGGACTGTGCAAGCAATGACACATCGCAAAATGAGGTCCAATGTGCAGCTGTGGACATCACTGTCATCCAAGCATCACACTGATGCCTTGACTTGCTGTCAACACCTTTCACTTTTTGATCATATGGAAGATGATTTAGATACCTCCATGCCCCATAAGCTCTGAAAATGCAAAGGGTATCCTGAATAGCTGACATGGTGTACTTGTGTGGGATAAAATAGCAGAGGGAAAGGTATTTAAAAATTATAGCAGAAGTTGTGGGGGAAGGGAGGTCTTGAAAGGACTGGAACGGATTCCTCTTCTGGCTCCTAATTATGATTTTAAAAATCTCTGTGTGTTCATGAAGAGCAGTCATGTTGAAATGTCGCTTATGAACATTGCGATTTAAGAGACTGGCTTTCTGGTGAGAATTATTATGGGATATTAATGCGAAGTGTCTGAAACTCACAATGGAAGAGAAATCCTCTCATTGAAACTGAAGAGCAAGAAGGAGTTTTCTGAATGCTGAAAGTATTAAAAATGTGTCAAATACCTAAGCAGGCTACAAAGAGAAAAATTAAGGAAGAAGCAA
This sequence comes from Elanus axillaris, assembly GCA_026212715.1. Classification (NCBI taxonomy): domain Eukaryota; kingdom Metazoa; phylum Chordata; class Aves; order Accipitriformes; family Accipitridae; genus Elanus; species Elanus axillaris. Next base: position 51,420,729 of record JANZLQ010000029.1, on the reverse strand, counting down.
TTGGAAGTGAGTGTATGATTAATAGGTAGTATGAACCATGATCCCAGGAATCATCAGAGCACCTGATTCACTAGCAACATTATCCTTTTCTCCAATGGTTTTTCTCCAACAGCACCTGCTCCTTTTACTTTCATGGAAAAAGGATCAATTAATTGAATTTAGAGCCTAGTGTGGCTGGCTTTGACCCTTTAATTGCCTCCCTCCATGTCCAGAAGTATAGTTTTGATGTCTGCAAGGATCTCCCTTCAAGGTGTTGCATTTAAGGCAGGATGCATATATGAGGCTTAGTGGGCTTGTAATGGGGAGGCGTCATTCTGAAATGCTCTGGGCTAATCAGAATCGGTGTTTTGGACCATGTCTTCAGTTTGACCAGGCTTACTTTATCTGCTTCTAAGATTGGTCCAAGAATCTAGCAAGAGTCTGACTGACAGAGATTTAGGGACCGATGGCCCAGACTTTTCATTTTATGTCACAAAAGGCTACCAAAAAAATCTGAATTCTTTGAATTCCCATCTCACGCTATCAAAAAGTTATTTGGAGGTGGGGCACAAGAGCAAATTTCCAGGCCTGTAACAAGCACAGCATAGCAGGTTATGCTAACTGCTCACCCACTGCCATTTGCTGTTCAAAACCTCACAAAAATCCTAGCCAATAAATATGTAAAGGAGACCACTCAGATGGGTCATTAGTGGTGAGGCTTATTAAAAGCAGGAGGTGATAAAACAATCTTCAGGTATGTAAAAGCCATTTGCTGGGACAAAGGGAACAGTCCAGAGTGCAGGTCCATGGGGGTTGGCCCAGGAAATGAGACACTTCATGTCCAAGCACAGGAGGTAAGCTTGGAAGTTACCAAAATCCTTTCATCAGGAAGGCTAATGAAGCACAGGAATTGATGGTTGGAAAGGGTGGGAGGTGCTTAGTGTGGGAAGAATAACAGCACATCCTACACAAGTGGATCAGGGTGGACCTAGGTGGAACTGACCATGCCTCATGGCAATGCCTGGAATAACTGACCTCAGGAAGTCCTTTCCATGTCTGAATTTTATTATCAAATTCTAGCTTTGATTTCCCCAGGGCTTTGATTACTCTGTCTTCCAAAATACTTCTCCAAACTGTGCCCCTATGAAAGCTGAGATTTAATTCCCTCCTCCCCAGTGAAGACCTGATAGGTGCAGAGGGTCATACTGACACATTCAGCCAGGCCCATTTTCCTCACCAAAACTAGTGATATTACTTAATTTTATTTTACATGGAGGCTCTGGATTATGGATTTTCACCTTGGACTGTTGTTCAATCCAAAGTCACTATAAGCATGCATAGTACGTGTAAAAGCAAACCAGTCACAGGGTAATAATAGATCTAAAATGCTGCATATGTTTATCTCTTCCAGCCTAAGAAATCAATAATCCATATCTGGAAAATATTAAGATGGATTCCTTCCATTAACAAATGGTGGGTGCTTTTTTTTTTTTTCACTTTCTGAAAATCTGGCAGTGGTTAAGAAATACTCCCTTTATATCTCCCTCAGAGATGTTAAGAATAAACTTTCTTTTATGTTTGGGGGTTCTTTTTTCATTAACAGTGGACAAAAATAGTTCAGGGAATGTTATTTCTTGAATGCTGGGTTTATTCCAAAGAACAATTTAACCTGAGTTTCTCAGCTTGTATGCACATCTATCCATATTCTTCTGTTCCACTTTGAACTCTACTGGGAGAAATCTGTGCCAATATTGATTGCACCACGGAAATGTTCTACTTTGGGAATTAACTGAAATTACTTATAATGCTATAATAGTACTAAACACATTGCTCTTGTCCCACAAAACAAGAGAGACACCTGCAAGCAGGTGGGATTCCCTGTTTACTGTAGCGTCTATTAGCTGGCACATTTCCTAGACTGTCTATGTTTAATTCAGGCTGTTCTGCTTCAATTCACTGGCATAAAACAGAGAAGACCATAAAGCATCAAGACACCAAGAGAAATACAGAAGTTCATTTTCTGTAAGTAGTCATTCTTGTATGTGCATCTTTGGGTGCAGTGAGTACTGTGAAAGCAACCAAATACATGTAGAGCTGGTAAACCAAGACATCTTGAGGTAGAGCAGTTACGATGGTCATATGTTTTGTGCTGCTGTGCAGACAGCCAGAATTGCCACTCGGTGATAGCACCCCAGTGGTGTCAATGACACACAAAGAAGAGGAAACAGAATCAGGATCACTAAAAATAGCAGACTCCTGTAAATGCCAGATTTCATTTCTTTGTAGGAAGGACACAGCAAGTGTCTGAAGGTTTCATCCTTCTTAGTCTTTTGTGTGAAGCAACCAGCTGGATATTTTTGGGTTTTTTTGATACAACAATGAAGGAGTAAAAAGAAATTGGAGTAGGATTGTTGCTGCTTATTTGGACAGAGTGCATGGTTAGAGAGATGCAGTGATATGAGAGCGTAAGAAATAGATGCTTATTTGGGTATGTTGTATCCTGGTATATGTTGTGTGAATTACTCTTGGATATGGTCTTGGGTTGTCAGAATAAAGTGCTGTTAGACTTCAAAAATCATGACTTTTCTTCCTTCTATTTAGAAGATGTTACAATAATTAACTTAAGGTAGTTCTTTGAACACTGTTTCTACTCATTGAGACCAATCTAGCATAAGAACAGCTCCACAGAACATTTTGTGTGATCTCAATATAGGGAGGTGCAAGTAAGTGCAAATGCTGGCCTGTGATGGTCCATCCTGTTTCATTCTGGGATGCTTTGACCTGTGCCAGTGTCCTGGCTTCAGATGGGATGGAGTTAATTGTCTTCCCAGTAGCCGGTATAGTGCTATGGTTTTTGAGTTTGGTAAGAGAATATTGATAACACACTGAAGTTTTCAGTTGTTGCTAAGGAATGTTTAGTCTAAAGTCAAGGATTTTTCATCTTCTCATGCCCAGCCAGCAAGAAAGCTGGAGGGGCACAAGAAGTTGGCACAGGACAGAGCCAGGGCAGCTGACCCAAACTGGCCAACGGGGTATTCCATACCATGGGAAGTCACGTTTAGTATATAAACTGGGGGGAGTGGGCATGGGGGGATCACCACTCAGGGACTAACTGGGTGTTGATCAACAGGTGGTGAGCAATCCCATTGTGCATCATTTGTATATTCCAATCCTTTTACTATTACTGCTGTCATTTTATTAGTGTTATCATTATCATTATTGGTTTCTTCTTTTCTGTTCTATTAAACTGTTCTTATCTCAACCCATGAGTTTTACTTCTTTTCCCAGATTTCTCCCCCATCCCACTGTTGGGGGTGGAAGTGAGTGAGCGGCTGCGTGGTGTTTAGTTGCTGGCTGGGGTTAAACTATGACAGTCAACTAGAGTTCACCCAGGACAAACCCAAGGTATGGTTTGTAGAACAGCATAGGCTAAGGACTATGTCCAGTAGATGTTTTGGATATAGTCACCTTCTTTTGGGAGGAAGAGTGTTTGGGAATACACATATGAGCTGAGATGAGCAGTGCCCTTAGGGACTGAGAAAGAATCCTGGCAGATAGATAATCTCCCCTTTCCGTATGTTTGTCCTCCCTATGTACCACTCTCCAGCAGGTCATTTCCTTATTTAACATGGACTGGATATAGCCTATATGCCACCAGTTAAACCTTGGTCTTCAGCCATTCTCACTTGCCTGTGGCAGGGATACCATCACCTGCACATCACAACACACTAGTTTACAGGCAGAAATTACCTTTACTGGAATGTAGGTGGTGGATTATCTTAATTCTGTTGTTAACACTTCCTAAGACTGTATAGTCTTTTTCAGTTCCCAAAAATAACCCTGACATAAGCTATGACTTCTGTTTGTTTGCTTGGGTTTTCTGAAGAGGGCATACTAAGGATTCTGTGGAGGCTTCTCCAAGCCAGCAGCCAATAGGTGTGTTCTCAAAATGAAGAGATACAGCTCACTGATCTCCATGCTGTTATGCTCAATTGCACTACTAGATGATTTGGTCTTGAAGTCCCATGCTCAGCCAGATGCTACTTTTTAAAGATTTCCATTTGGAGATAAAAAATGTATGAACACTGAATCAAGGGCTGCAAAGCAAATTCAATACTCATGAGTCAGCAAAGATGGGGTTTACAGCTTGCCTAAGCTCTCAAAAGTCTCAGAGAGAGAGAGAGAGGAGGGAATGGAGAAGAGGAAGGAAGGAAAGGAAAGAAAGGAAAAGAAAGAAAGAAAGAAAAGAAAGACAGAAAGAGAGAGAGGGGGGGAAGATTTATGGATTAACTGAAAGGCTGTCTTTATAATACTGTAATACTGCAGGAACCAAAGCAATTACTCCAGTGAATCATTGTTTCTGCATTAGATCAAAGGGCAGATTTCACCTGCTGGTGTCTCACAGGGGCTGGAGCATGTAACGGATGAGTATCTACTACAACACAAAAGAAATTTAAAAAAAAGAAAAAGCAAAGCTCACAAAATCTACCAATTAAGAGTCAACACAAATGTACTGAGCTATTCAAATGATTGGGGATCCATGGAAATATTTATATAAATAAACTCACAAACATATTCCTTTTTCTACAAACTTTTAGGCATGGTCTAGTATCTGTATGAACACTATCCCTGTAGGTTTTTCCAGCTGTCCTTCCATCTTCCCTACTCCATGATGCTGAGAATTTTCCTTAAGCTACCAAAATTGGATTCCTATCCTGTCACTTACATAAAAACCCTGTACATCTACTGTTTGGCTCCTTGACTGACAGTTATGAAGAACAGCCTTGGCACGGTTGACTGAAATAGCAATAGACAGATGCCACTCATCTTGATAATATCTCAGAGCATGAGACTTGTCCAGCTGAGCAAGGAGAGGCAACCTGCTGACCATCTGTAGAACATGGTAGAACTAGTGACAAGATGGCTGGAAGGGCTTGGAGAAGCCCTTGAGTGTTAATGTGATGTGGTTCAGAGTAAGATAGAGTTTTGACATGGATCTTCCCAAAACCTGAATTAAAGTGAGCACAAAAAAAAAGCATTAGGCTGTCTTTGCATCTCTAAACATATGCTTTCTTGAACTCAAGCTAGATAGATGAGTTGTTTAAAGAAAGATCTTTAGATCTGCTATGGAGAAGGGGAAAAAGTCAGATTTTTAAGATGGCCTTTGACCATTGTTTTAGAAAACAGGTCCTTTTCTTCTATCATTAGTTCAGCAGTTTCCAGTATTTTCTGGATTGCAATAAAGCTGCATTTTGGGGTCCCTAGGGAGAAGACTCTTTTCTTCCATATTTCATGAGGCTTGGTCACATGTTTTCTGTGAGTTTCCTAGTTTCTGCTCATTCTTGACTTTCCCACCTGACCAGTTCTCCCTGGTTTTATCTCTGTTTTCAATGCACAGGTGGAAGTGGAAGGATCCTTTGACAGTGGTCAGCAGAAGATTAGTCAAACAAACTGGTTTTCTTCCAGCTTCTCTGTCCAAAACTTTCTAAGAAGCATAAGCACTGTAAGCAAAGGAACACAAGAATTGCTTTTTCACACCAGGGACTCATAACCTTCTTTCACATAACAGCCAGCTACTTTTCAGAACAAATTTTGCATAGTGCTGCTGCAGTGGCTTTTGTTTGTTAGACACCTAAAAATGAGTCTCAGTTTTAACTATCCATGTACTGGTTTATATCTCCACATTTGGCTTATTCACTGTCACGCAGAATATTTTTGCAGAATACTTAGTGTTTGACACAACACAGGTTGGACAACACTGATCTACCAATCAGCCAGCCCTACAAACTATCTACTGCTACATTCATAAGCATGTGCATTACCCTCAATATGCAGTTATGTTTCTACTAGGACTTCCAAAAAGAGACTAGAGACTTTTAATGGCTTTGACTGTTCTTGTGTTTATTTGATGGGGGGGAGGGGGCAGGGAGAAATACATGCAAAAGCTGCATGCTGCAGTCTCCTAAAATGCTTCCACAAAGATGAAGGTAATGTCTGTTCTCCATGTCTATCATAGATAGGGGAGGACATCCTGAGTTTAAATTCCAGCCAGTGAAATTATGGTTCAATGTTAAGAAAACAGGGGACTGTGGTGAGCTAGATCTGTTCCTTGAACACTAGGCACATGGAGATCTCCAACACTGGGGAACACCACTCCAGCACCAGACCTCATATTTGATAACCCAGCTCGCCAGCTTTTTTGCAGCTATGGCAGTTTACACCATATATGTAGTCTTCTTCCATGTGAAAACATGGAAATGTTTTGTTCAAACAAAGGCAGGAACCCTCGCTGCATGGAGCTGGGAAGCAGAGTCATTTCTGATATATCCCACCAAGAGGTCACAGACTTAAAAAAAAAAAAAAGGAAAGACACAGGATAAGGGCTGGAATCGATTTTTCACCATGGGATAGAATAACAAGAGTGGTTAGTTCTGTGTGAGTGTTTATATAAAAGACCTGCTGGGTTTTATGCCATCCCTATATAACAAGAAAGATACCTGTGCCACCCTGCACCCCCAGAAATGGGGGTCTCAGAGGAAAGGTTGGGAAATTGAAGGCCCAGGATATTTCCCTTGGATTTCTTTTTAAATGTTTTCTTAAAGACAAGGTTCTGTTTTGCGTTTTTTGTGGGAGATTCCTGTATCAGGACTTAAACTTAAAGGCTCTGAGGCATCAGAATGTCAGCAAAAGGTGCTGGAGTGCAGAGGCCAAAGCGTGCCAGCCAGACCTGGAGCTTTGGGTTTATTTCAGCTTAGTGGATCAATCACCTCTATCTCCATGGCCTCAAGCTTGTCTTGTCAAGGGCATCTACATCTTAGCGAAGTGTTTGGGGTATTTAAGCACTGATTTGACAATACAGTGTGATAGCTAAGACAGCCACTGCAGCTCAGCCCTTCTGGGTTTATTAAATAGTGTTTTTCTACACTTCAAGGCTGAGTCATGAGGGGCTTCTTAGAGTCCACCTGATGGGTTGGCCCTGGTGTTTTGGGTTTGTGTAGCAGGGTTTTGGTAGCAGGGCAGGGGCCACAGGGCCAGCTCCTGTAAGAAGCTTCTAGAAGCTTCCCCAGCTCCAAGCCGGACCCACCTCTGGCCCAGGCCGAGCCCATCAGTGATGGCGGTAACACCTGTGGGAGAACAGATTTC